>QMFE01002679.1:0-30296 GCA_003314665.1 Tricholoma sp. MG77
CCTCGTCCCTGTCGTCGTCCTGTCCTGCATTGGCGGTGCTGGTGCTGGTGCCATTGGCGTTGGCGGTGGGGTGCTGAGTGCTCATCGTCGTGGAGGTGTGGCAGGGCCATTAGCACCCGATCCACCCTGCGAGCAAGGGCTTGCAGTGGTGGGAGGTGGGTGCTGGCGTCTCTGCGCACCTGGTGTTCTAGCCGAGCTGCACCCACGATCCACCCTACAAGCGGTTGCTCGTAGGCGTGGGGTGGGTGCCGTTGGGCATCGTTGTTGTAGTTGTTCCACGCGCGATCCACCCCACGAGCAGTTGCTCGTGAGGCTGGGGGGGTGTGGTGTGTCGTCGTTCGCCGTCATAGCTCTCGACCCTGCTCCTCGTCGTCTTCCCTCCTCCACTGCTCGTTGCTGCTGCTGCTCGTGCCTCGTCATCATTCCCCCCTGCAATCCCGGTGCCCCTCCCTGTTCTCCACTAGTGTAGTCATCGTCATCGGCAATAGTAAATATCTAGACACTTTGTTAGTAACAAAAAAAGGAAGTGAACAAGAACAAAAATTTACCTACAGTTCAAGAGACGTCGTTGATGTCTCTTGGGCCCTTTTTTGTGTCCTCATCATACGGCGCTGTATCCGCCGCCTGCGCCTTCCGTTCTTGTCTGTCCGCCTCATTGTGCCCTGCCACTGCTGTTTTGGTTGTGTGGTGTCGTTGTCCGTCTCCGTCTCCGTCCCTGTCGTCGCCTTGTGGTGGTTGTCCTCGTTGTCCATCGTTGTCCTTCTGTTGCTGTCTTCGCTGTCCATTGCAGCCCTCGTTGTCCGTCGTTGTCTGTCGTTGTCCATCGTTGTCCGTTGTCGTCTTGTGGTTGTCCTTGTCATCGTATTCCTCGTCGTTGGTCTTCGTCCCCTGGTCCCCATTGTTGTTGATGTTGTTGTCTATCCCCTCGTTATCGGTGTTGGTGTCATCCCGTCCCGTTGTTTTTGTTGTTGTGGCTTCACTTCTTTTTCGCCGTTGCACCCTCCCCGTCTTCGCTGTGCCAGTTGCTCGTTTCCACCCTGCGAGCAGCTGCTCGTAGCGGTGGCATGGGTGTGGGTGTGCCGTCTTGGCGCCGTCTCGTGGTAAATAACATAGATTAAACCTAGAAAAAGCAAATGAAAATATTAGTTTGAAAAGCAAAGAAAAGAACTTGAAAAAAAAAATACCTAGGACCCCTGTTGTCATTTGGGCCCGATGTGGTTGGTTTGCGGTGGTTGGTGGCGTTAGTCGATGTAGGAGTGGGCGTGGGAGTAGTGACGGCAGGTGGTGATGGAGTTGTGGTGGTGGTAGAGGTGTGAGGTAGGGGGGCATCGTCGTTGATGGTGGTGGTCACTGCAATGATTAGGCGTCGGAGCGGGGTTTGAAAGAACGACAAGAATGGAAAGTGGAAATGAAAGTGAAAATGATCATTTTGGCAAAAGCGATGAAAGGATTCGATTTTTGAAAAATGATCATTTTTCGACTAATTCTTGATCTCATTCTGGTGTTCATTTTTGAAAAATGAGATTGAAAATGAAATCAAAAATGAGCCGAAAATGGCTACTGTGAACAACCCTATTGCTCCAGTTTGAGCTCTTAACGTGGATCCTGGTATGGATATAGAAGGATTTGAGATTGGAAAGATTGAGACGAGGAAACAGGCGATTGAACCCTGAGTCTTCGACGGAATACAGTCGAAGTTGGTTGAGGCGAAGATGAATTGGGATTGCGGATGGCAGTTTATTAACTTCATCTTCGTAGAGACCTCCTCTGGAGACATTGCCATAAATCTCTTTGAGATTGGGACACTGATATACCAAGAGGAGAAATTCCTCGCATCTCATGTCATAGCTCGAGAATCGGAGATGGGTCATCTGGTGCCAAGGGAGGTGGAGTTGGAAGGGATTGGCCGCTCCGAGCAAGCTGTCATTGGAAGTTCGGAACTGACAACGGTAAATCTTTGAAGCTTGGGAGCATGATCCTTGAATACTTGAATGGGCCAGTCTAACAAGAAGGATCGATTGGCGCTCGGCTTGCCAACCAACCCCAAAAAGACATCTTCCAGAGATTGAACTGAGCCTGCTGGCAAAATGAGGAAATTTTTCAAGATCTCGGAATTACCGAACCAAGTCAAATTCTTTAGTCTCCCTGCAACTTCAATGACGAGATCCGAAATGGGGTTTTGATTTTGAAGCGATTCGAACTTCAAGTTGAGCTCTACTTGAATGCTCAGTGAAATTGACAAGCTACCACTAAGCAGAATGATATCCTTGACGAGCGCAATATTACACTCGAGGTCACTCGGAGTATCGTAGCGCACAAAGATATCGCGCCACAACTGTGACGTATGCAACACAAGATGTCTCCACTTCGAGCACACGCGGATAAGGTTATGGGGTTCAGCATATGGTCCAGAGAGATGTGGACGAGCGGCGATGCAACTCGGAAGAATATCTCCAAAAGCACATCGTTGGGGAGCTTCCAATGTGGCACAATTGCTGCTCGATAAGATTGGATACAGAGGGCGAGGTTGGAATATTTAATATCAATTTGGGTGGCGGAATTTAGGCAAGGAGCTTCAAACTCGAAGCATGCAAGACGACCTTCAGCATCTAGAAGCTTCCTGCGGATTTTGTGTTGGACATGGTCTGGGAGTGGGTCGTTGTGCAAAGTTCCCAGATCAAGTTTGGATTTGAACTGTGAAAGCTTATGGTTGAGCTGGTTGACCGTTGAACCGTGCAACATGTGTGTTTGGTTTTGGTCGTGCAAGATGATGATGGTCGTGTATGGAAAGCTGATATTAATTGACCACGTTCCCGAATCGGCTAACAATGTTTATCATGATATCGTCGATGTTGCATTTTGAGACTAATTGCTTCCTGAGCCGTCGCTCAATATCACACACTTCTGAAAAAAATTCGAGCAGGGGTGCATAATTCTTCGTGAAAACCCTTGCTCATGCCCACCATTATTATGGTGTGAAGCGCCTGATTGTCGCTCAAAAACGACTTGGGTATTACAGAATACCAACTGACAAGAGCTAAATCAAAAGGATCTCAACAAAATTATGGAGCAGAGCCGAACAACCTGCAGACAATATACCGATACGACGGAGACGAGAACAGCTGGATCAATCATCCCCTTCCCCAACACCGCCTCCCCTCCGTCACTTTACCTTCCAAGCCTCCCTCCACCTTCTCTTCCACTCCCGTGTCAGGTCGCCCTGCTCCTTCTCCCACTTTTCCCGAATGCTTTCCTCCGTTTCACTGCGGAAGAAGGATACGGCAGGGTCGCGCAGTTTGGGATTATGTCTCGTGTCTGATTTACAGGAATTTTGTTGTGAGGATGCGTGGACGAGGGAAAGAAGAAAGGGAGGGAAGGGTTGTAAGTTGCTGTAAGTGCGGGCGCTGGCAGAGGGTGCATGGATGAGGTTGGTGGGACATCAATGGGGGTCTGGGTATCGCCCGCTTCATCTTGCGCAGGCAGAGGTATAAGAAATGGTACGTCCTCGTCTAGCTCCAAATCGAGACCGAGTTGTCCAAGGAGAGAAAAGGACACTGAAAGATTCGGCATCGTCAGTAAGACGTGCTCGAAAATAAAAGATATTGCGCATACCTTCTTCACGTGGCGCGGACAGGTCTTTCAATTCCGTCAGCTTTTGCTGCTTGTGAGATGGTGCCGATGGACGGCGATCTGGATGGAGATTTGCAGGAACCACCTGCCCGTGTACTTCTGCCACGTCTACTTCTATGGGTTCTTCTTCTGAATCGCTGTCACTACCAGCCTTCTCCAGATCAACCGCCACGTTTGGTAGTTTACTCGAGTTGTGTCGCCCAGCTCCGACAACCTCCATACCCAGAAAGGCGCCCTTCAGATACACGCTTCCCCATCGTGTCATGATCATCCAGCCTGGTCTCTGTGCAACGTTTTCCGGCGCGACGAGGGACATGTCCGATGCTTGCACACAGAGAGAGTGAGAGCGCTTGCGTTTCTTATTTGGAGGTTCGTTGGCGGAATTTTCGCTAGATATTCTATATCATACTATCAGTTATTCATGCGTAATAAGAAAATTATGGGTATCATGACGCACCGTTCTGCAAAATCAGGCTTTGCCTCTCCGATTCGTAGTTTCGTGCCTTCCCATGTTGATCCACTTGGAAGATTCAGACCTAATTCAAGGACAGTACAATTAAAATGCGTAGCTACTAAAGAGCAAGTATCACGTACATTTACCGAGTTTTGCTGGGGTCGTCGTCTCGATTGTAATGTACCCAAATTCCCTGGACTGCCCCAGACTGTCAAAGAGACCAAACCCACCAAGGGCTTTGACAGTTCCAAACCAAGAAAACCGTTGATTAAGATCGCTTGCTGTCAACGCAAGTGATGAACGCAAAACTTTTCTTATGTAATATGTGACTAAGTGAAAAATTATTCAACAAGTGTATCCTCCTTCATCGACGTCCATCAGAATGCATGGTTCGCCGTTTTTCGTAGCCTGTATGACTGCATCTACTAGTGGTCACCACCAATTTCATGGGTCAAATCTCAGCACTTGGGGAAGTTCGAGTACGGGCGGGCCTCTCGCGTCGTCTTTCACCGATATGCTGAGGAGTCAAGGGTATCTTATGGTAGTATACGTGTTTCTTTATTTGAATTACGTGGTCTGATTCTGTTATATACAGTCGTCACAAAACAATGTACGTGTTGTGGATCTTGTTGTGACAGAAAGAACTGAATTTTTTTCGTTCGATGTGCATAGAACTCGCCGCGAGGAAACCAGCGAGTTGACGGGGTGCCCTTCATGCCTACGAAAGCAAATATGAGACACGTGCTCTCCAGACGTTCTGCGTCAACACCACATCACCCTCCCACCCCGCAGTCGGAACCCCAGCATTTAGCACACCCATTAAGCTCGCGCCCTCCACGTCTGCTTTCAAACGCTCAAGGCCAGGCGCAGAGTGAGAATCAGCTGCAGGGAGGCTGGGGCCCGAATATGCCGGGTGTTAGCGCGAGCGCGAGTGCGCCTGTCGTTGGTGGTTCGCCTGCGACGACCGGAGCGGGAGGGGGTATGCTGAGCAAGGGCATGTTGGGCCAGGTGCCGGATTTGATATTCGGGTGGTGAGTTGGGAAGGGGTCGGTGGGGGTGGATCACGTTGGGAAGCTGGGCTCGGCGGGCGCGTTTGGGTAGGGAAAGTAGACGCTGGACTTTACAGATATGTGAGGGTGTCGTTGGAGATGGGTTAACAGTGGCTGTTGTCTATATGATGGTTTCTACAAGGCCACATTAATTTACTAATCGATGATACGTGTCATGTTCCCGTCCGAAAGACATCGATGTATGCTGCATGCATGCCATGATACTTACCCGGCGATATACCCCTGCTAAAACAACTTTCCAAACGATCGTCCTGAACGATATCTACCTGTATGCTTCAAGCAGTGAATTCGCCTCTATACCTATCATTCCTACGGTCGAGGATGGCACTAAAATATGCTCATTCTGTCTGTTCTCAGAACCAGTCAACAATAGTAAAATTAAATAACCGTCAGCTATTATTTGTTCGCTGTCACTCTCATGACTCCATCATCAAAAATCATCAGGCATTCGAATCTGAAGACGGATTCACGGAAGATACATTATATTTCGAAGCTACCACTAGTAGGCTGTAAACTCAGTATATCACACAAAGCGGTTTGAAGGAGAAAAGAAAGAATTGCAATATGCTAATATTCAACCTGTCCTTGCTTCTCCCAAGTTACTTATCCCGTGTTGCAACAGGAGGTTGTTGTGTGTTGATCAACTTCGTAAGCGAAAATACGTAAACAAATGCATCATGATATCGATCTCCCGTCATGATTCCAAAGCACCGATTGCTAACACTAGACAGCCAAAAAGCATATAAGAACAATGGCCCATCTCTGTAACGCTTATCAGTATTCAAATCATGGCTACATCAAAGGACACTACCGGCATTTCTGATCCATCCAAGATCAAATTTGAAGCCGATGGCTCCTTCAAACGTCCTGCTACCGTGTTTCACAACTTTATTGAAAAGGGAGGCAAGTTCGAGCCGGAAGCTGGTGATTAGTTTTCACTACACGTTTCATTTTGCTATTCTTACCCGCACTTCAGATCGCTACCATCTCTACGTGTCGCCTGTCGTCAGTATTCATTCCCGACTTTTGATTTCGGTGCTTGGTCTTATCGCCGATTCAGCTTGGGCACATAGGACTCTGATTATGAGGAAGCTGAAGGGTCTTGAGAATATCATATGTAGGCTGTCATCTCCGATCGGCATCCGTTAAGCTCCCTGACAGTCTTCGTAGCGGTGACAGTGGTATCACCACTAGTAGGTGTTCATGGCTGGCCATTTGCTTCCATCAATCAGTTCCCTGGTGCAGAGGTCGATCCTCTGTATAATTCCGAACACATAAAGGATCTTTATTTCAGGGCTGATCCCAATTACAGCGCTAGGCAAGGTCATCCAACCCCCTTTCCTCACCCATGATAACACCCCCAACCAGGCCTAGTGTTCCCATATTGTGGGACAAGAAAACTCACACTGTCGTCAACAATGAGAGTTCGGAGATCATTCGCATCTTCAACACCGCCTTCAACAACCTACTTCCTTCCGATAAGGCGAATCTGGACTTTTATCCCGCAAATCTTCAGTCTGAGATCGACGAGGTTAACGAATGGGTGTATCCAAACATTAACGGTATGTTATTTCATGTTTTGGATGACATCTCTGATAACTCCGCCATACAGATGGTGTTTATCGATCTGGAGTAGCTACCACCCAAGCGGCTTACGAGAAAGCCGTCCACAACCTGTTCGATGCGTTGGACAAAGTCGAAGGGATTCTCACTGGAAAGGATTATCTTGTTGGAGATCGGCTTACCGAAGCGGACATCAGGCTCTATGTCACTATTGTGCGTAATCTCCATTACGAGTGTGTCTGCCTTGACTGCCAATTATAGATTCGATTTGATCCTGTATATTTCGGACACTTCAAATGCAACATTCGCTCTATCTGTGACGGCTATCCTGCCATTCATGCGTACGCACCCTCGCTTTACTCTTCCTAACATAAACCGTGATGTGCATTTCATGTCCAGTTGGTTGCGGAAGCTCTATTGGAAGAATGATGTGTTCACTTCTACGACTGACTTCAATCATATCAAGACTCACTACTACTGGTCCCATCCATTCGTGTGTAATGACTACCGAGTACGCTCATTGTTACATGCTTACATCGTCACAGATCAACCCCACAAGGGTCGTTCCCGCAGGACCTGTCCCTTACATCAAGCCACTGTAAATTATTTGCATCAACGTTTTATGCTCGGGCACGAGTGACCGACGAATAGCTGTATTCCGTGTATCCCGCTGGTAGTAACTTGTAATGTTAGGACGTTCATTCACACTGTACGAAGATGGTTGAACTCGCACAGGTTCAAGTTGGTGGTCTGGCGGTGGTTCGCTGGCCTGCATCCCATTTGAAATGATTCTTCTCGTCTCTCGCCAACTCCCACTTTCAGACTCTGTTCTCAGCATTTCAGAGGGGGTTTTCGTCATAGGTGTGGAGGAGACTCCAGTTCACGTCCATCGAACGAATCATGCGATAGAATTTGCGACTCAGTGGTAAACACTCACAAACTTGATTACGGCCTTTTTGTCAAGTTACTGCCATGGATAAGCACACCCGAGAGCTGCTGTACGAGGCATCATTATGGGTTCGAATCAAAATACCCGTCCTTGTTTATGACTTACATGCTTACTGTTCCATTTCATCTTAGAATCCCCAGCTCTCGGTAGTTTGAATCTCAGCGGAACCTCGGAACCTACTATTCGAGACTGAACAGCACGCTACTACTTCATCCTTTTCGCTACATTTGCATGGCTACGAGGGGGTATTTTACCCACCTTTTATGTCTATCCATTTTGCGGCGGTTTGTCGATGAGACTTTAAGGTTTTCTTGGCTCGGGCGGACATTGACCAGTATGCCGAAGCTTACTCTAACGAAAACACAGGCGTGGTGGAATCCTGTAAGATGGATGGCGCTGCTGGATACGATTCCTGGTGGACACTTCTTTGCGTCGCTTAGGCTTACTGTGCAAGTCGAGTCTGGTGTGGATGTATACCGAGTTTTGGCATTACACTCGACAAACCCCTTCACTCCAAAAACTTCGACTACAGATGCCAGTGCTGAATCTCATATCCATCCGCTTCCTCAACATAATGGCCCTTATAAATCCCCGACCCTATGCTTTCATAGTCCTCATGCGATCAACGATCCTTTCGTTAACGGGAAAGTGGGCTATCTGCAGGAAAGGACTCGTAGTTTGTCGATCTACGGCGGGACGAAACCCTTCTCCCAGGCTACCATCATCTAAACCACTCCTCGTTTCATCCTCGTTTCATCCAAGTCCAACCCACATCATAATTCTCTCCTCTCCAGTCTAGCCGCCAAATCATCTTCCCTATCCGGAGAACGACTGGCTCTCTCTAACGTCTTGCGAAAAAAACTTCTACATGCCACAATTCTCTACACCTTTTCGGCTGCATCCCCACAACTCGAAACGCCACTTCTGCTTCAACGCTGATGTAGGAGAGCCTTTAAGTAAGCGGTGCCGCACGGGCAGGTAGGGGACGGGAAAGCGACGGGTCCTTTAAGTTCCCAAGAGTGGCGCTGGTGTTTATCCCCTTGTGCAAGCCCGTGTTTCTAGTTCATCCGCCATTGTGAGTCGCAGTGTGAGATGGAATAGGGTATCTGGTTATGAAGATGGGGCCTAACGTTGAACAGGCATAAGACTTGTTTTCGTTCTGAGTAAGGAAAACTCTGCAGTTTGAGGCGTACGCACCCACAGGCCCAGCTACCTTCTTTGAACATATTGTGTTCACCATCGCCCGCGAACAAAGTCTTCACTCACCACCAGGTACCTTTCCAATCCCCGCTTCCCCCCGCATCGCCCTTTTATTTGAATTTGAACTACCATTCATCAACCTATACCATAAATGTTCCCTCCGTCCCTATCCCAAATGGCACCGTCAAGACGAGAAGCATGTATACCTCGCCCCACACCTCACCAACGTGTCCAACACCCGATCCTCCCCGTGAGAGAAGTGAAAACTAATACCAAGCCACTCCCTTACTTCCGACATCATACTCCGTCCTTGTTTTCCACAGCTAACATACAGTTGTTCGAGACTCCACCTTCCAGCAGGGCGGGGGGCCATGGCGCGAGTACGAGCTTCCACGAAGATGAACACAGCTGCAAGTCCGGAACTGAGGGAGTAGGCGGAGAGTGCGCGAGCGGGGGCGAAGGTGAATGCGAAGGTGAACTCGGCATTCTCGAGGGGGGGGGATAGGTGGGGTGGCACTCCCTCCTCACGCTCTGTACTCATCTTGCCTCGCCTATGCAACCAGGGTTGGCTGTGGAGCCCGCCGCCGCGCTTGGGGCACTGCGTCCTGTCAAGTTTATGGACACACACGTGTGGCTTGCGGCGGACGTTGCGGGTTCGTGGTTATTGTGCCGCCGGAGTCTGGATGAAGCTATTTTACTTGCAATAGTGTGGTCTCACCTCCGAGCCGCTGCTTTCTTGTCATGCCTTTTCGCCGTGCCCCTCGCCGTGCCCGCTGTAGTAGCAGCTGTACTTCCTCGTCTACGCCCTACTCACCCGCACCCCCACCCGACTCCTCTATCACTCAACCACCACCCTCTCACTAGTCCTACTAATGAAACCGAACGACACCTTACGTCCTATCTACCTACATCCGCGTATCAATATCTATCTCGGATTCCTACCTAGACAGTTGACTATTCTTACCTATTTACTTGTGTTGCATCAGATTGTGTTTGGATGGGCGAGGGACGTGGGGCACGAGGGGATGAAATATGGTACAATAGAATAGAATGTTGTTGATAAGGTTGATTGAAAGTGTATTTTTTGCGGACAATGTATTTGTGTGTGGCCCGATGTTATTAGTTTGGGTTTTTAGTTTGTAACGATCGCAATTATTGCAGTGGGCGCTGCTCGCGATGAACTCTTACTCCAACGTCTCATCTGTTTCAGTTTGCGGCACTACATTGCGGTCGCAATGGTACATTTCTGAACTTATCATAAATCTCAAAGACTGTTTGATCATTTTTGGCAGACCTATGAATATTTTTGAGTTTCTATCGCAGTCTACTGTCTCCCATGTGTCGTGCCGCAAAACGGACGAAAGTGTGCTCGACTGGCTCTCCTCAGACGCCAGAAAATTTTCTTCCAGTTGCAGCTGGAATTCGAAGGCGGTCGGATCGTGAGCATAATAGTCCAACGTTGGTCCAAGGTAGTCCGCCGAAGTAGATCGAAGGTTATCATAGTGCCAGTTGTTTGGCTGCGGAAAGAAACACTAATCGCAGCCGCAATGAAATAGAAATGATGAAACGTATCCATTAACAAGTGTGCATAGCATAGTAGGTGGTAACCTCTCTCTTGTCAGTCCTATTTGTCTTTTTCGGCCTTTCTAACACGTCATCGGTTGGGGTGCAACATAAGTGGGTCTCTCCTTTCGAGTCTTGAGATACATCTCAATCCCGAAAACCAGCCCTGGCGATGGGGTCAGTGTGATTCATATTCGCAGTGACCGAGAGCGGCGATCCAGCCTTTACCTTCTCGATGACAGGTTTTTCAACAGTGCAGTCTTGCGGCCATTGATCGTGTGGAATATAGTCGTAATATGATTGGAGCGGAGACAAGGCACTGCCGGCCTGACTCATCTGCATTATAGTCGACCCGGGGCAATCTTGCTCCTTTCCCTGCTCGCGACTAGACGGTACAAGTGTCAAAGGGCCAACGTCTATTGTCGGAATAGAATATCGGTCGACCAGAACATTCTGGTTGGAATATGAGCCTGAGGTTGAAGTGACCCAATTGATCACCATCGCATTTAGAGCGACCTGTCATTCCGTCAGGCATGAGCGGAATAAGCGATCACCCGAACACATGAACTAGGGAGATGAGCATGCACATCTGTTACGCAGATGGCGAGACACACCCAGCCATATTCCTCACCTCCAAGCGCTAACAGAACTGCTACATTGACCTGAAAGGCGGTGTTGAATTAGTGGCCTCGATGTCCTTGGCATGACAGACTTACTGATGTCGTCAAACTAACACAGGTGTCACTAGGAAGACAGAGTTATCTCGTCAAGACGAACCCACATGCAAAATATTGCTCACTAGAGTGTCCTAGTTGCGACGTTTCGAATTCTGCGCATCATGACATTAGACTGCTGCGGGGGCCATATAAACATGGAAGTTGTGAGAAACACATTCAGGAATAGGTCGTAAGATATCAAGGGAATGGTGCTACGGCGGCTTCAGATACGCGCTCATTCAAAGGTATAGTGGGAAATGAACGTACGCGATGTGCTTGAGGCCGATAATGCAGATTCCATCTCGTCGTATCCAACTATTCTCCCCCACAACCATGAGCACGAGGACTGCGACATAGCCCAGCAGGACAACGGCGCAAATCCGATAGGCTATTGAGTTAAAGCGTGATATCCAATTGCCTGCTGACCAGACAATATACATCTGCTCAACATGATAAGCAACTAGCCTGGGAACATGCGTCATAGAATACCTTCTGCTCCCACGGTGGAGTTGAAGCGGCTTGACGTGGCGTCAGTCCCAAACAGCTATCACACCATCTTCAACGATGCCTACTCTAGCAAAACCGTATTTCACGATTCAGGGAGACCCACTGATGGTTGATGCAGTTTCCAAGGAAACCCCAGCCACGGTTTGTTCCTTAGTCTTTGTTCATTCTGTCTGTGCTCACTGCTGCAACTGGTAATCAATCAGAACACTGCGTACAAGTTTCATTGCCTCGACGCAGATGGTTATATTATGAAACTCCAAGCTGGAGTATTTCGGCTGGAGTTCGTATTGCCGGATGGCCAGGAGGTTTCCTGCCCCCCTCCCTTCTGTCTCTTTGACGTTACTGAGGGTGATATCAAGCTTCCTCCACCTGGAACCGTTGGATTCAAACCACCGAAGCAGGCATCTCGCCTGTATTATTACTTAAATGATCGGCGCAGATATGAGCTTCGAAGTTGTCAGGATCAGTCGGTGGTCAGATCCATTTCATTTCATACAACAATTCAACATTTACGAGTTGAATGATGAGTACGTCCTAGGAATTCTCACCACTGCATGTTGGCTTCATTAATCATTTGACATTAGGGAGCACTGACTTTCATGGGATTGACGGGGAAATGATAGCTGATTAGCAAATGATGTACAAATGATAATGAATGCATTTCGATTTCGTTCCTGTTTGCCTGCATTCCTAGGTTCAGTGGAGAAAAAGATGTGAAGGAAGTGTCATCAATGATGCTTCAACTCCACTTTTCGAAGTTACTGTTAGATCAGTTGGTTGACACCTGACATATTGGGATAGATACATCATTGCTTTGAAACATCTTTAGTATTCCAACAGTGTTCCCCCCTCAGCTGCTGTCAATTTACAAATAGGATACCCCCTACTAGTATGCTATGTTCCTTGTTTACTTGTTCCTCAATTAATAAGGTAGAGGAAATTCATACACATCCAGTGTCACCTGATTTGGCGTGATGAATGTGACAAAAGTGCAAAAATTAGCATATCAAAGAAAGCGCATAAATTTCAAGCAATCTGCCACCACCAAAATTTTTTATTTCCACTTTATGAGTTTTCTGTGGTTGTACATTTTTGAGACATCAGCATAAATGAATGATATGTGTTTTCAAGAGATTCTACAGTGTCTAAGTGATACGAACACGTGATCAATTTAGTCGACGCACCACCCATGTTGACAAACCCTCCTCGCGCATGGCCGGAGTGAAAAAGCGAAAGTTTAACCAGATCCTCAACCTAGGAAAGTGGGGCATCAAAGCAAACAAGAAAAAGAAGCATCAAGAAGCTGAGGAGGAGAATGTGAGCCATTTTCGCCACAGATTGAAAGTTTCCTTACTGTCAGAACAGGTTCCACCTCCTTCACCACCAAAGCAAACCCATTCTGAGACTGTCAGGTCAAGGGCTTCATCTATATTCAACACAATCAAGAGCTCTGTCTTTTGGAAGTCTAGGGAGAACTCACCTGTCACCAGAGATGATCTGCCAAAACGACCACCTGCTGTTTGGGAGCTAGCTGCGCAGTTCTTTGTGCAATGCAAACCTGACGTGACCCAGGGCATGGCTCCTATGAATATCGATGAAACCATACAGGAGGATCTGCAAGAAGATGCAGTTGATGTCATGCCGTCACAGGTCGAGAATGATGACATGATGTGTGGTGGTGACAGCATCAGTCTTGGTGGTTACTCAACTGATCAAGAGGAAGATGATGCTGGGAATAGTGATCACGGTGACCATGACAGTGCTCAGGATGCCCAGGACAATGCAAAGGATCAACGATGGAAGGCACCAACTGTGGAGGCAGCCTGTAAGGCGCACACAAAGATCAAGTACATCTTACATCCAGGCCGAGACAATGGAAAAGGCCATAAAGACCCGAAGTTTGACTTGCTTCTAAGAAGCCGGCTTGAGGGTATGCAGCGCTTCCTGTGGACATATACGAACATCAATTTGAGGCTATACAACAAGTGGATGGTGGCCTCACTTGAAACTGCTGAGTCTGCAGAGCACGGACGGTGGTATGCATGGCGCCTTCGAGAATGGTCCTGTGCATTTATCGAAGAGGATGAGAACCTCCCATTCAATGTGTACAGCACCTGGAACAAATCACAGCTTGACGATGAAGATTTGAAACAGGAACTGCTTACTCACCTGCAATCAATCGGTATTTGCGCAATGGACCTGGTTTGATACATGGACCACCTGGATGTTTGAAGGTGTCATGGCTTGAAAAAAGGCATATTGGAGCGTACTGTGAGATACTGGCTCAATCACATGGGTTTTAGGTGGACACTTGAGCCCTCAGGGCAATACGTCGATGGACATGAGCGGGAGGATGTTGTTCACTATCGGCAGAACGTGTTCCTACCACACTGGAAGAAGCTCAAGTCTAAATTATGTGGATGGACACAGGAGGGTGAAGAAGACATACCTGAGGGTGAAAGACCACAGCCGTGATGGCTTGTAGCCTGGTTTCATGACGAATCAACATTTTATGCACACGACAGATGCAAGAGGCGCTGGGTCCATTCCTTGGAGACTGTGACACCTCGAAAAAAGGGCGAGGGAGTCTCGCTGATGGTGGCTGACTTTGTTTCCACAGACTATGGATGGTTATGCTCTCCTGATGGGAGCAAGTCAGCGCAGGTTCTATTCAAAGCAAGAAAAAACCGTGATGGGTATTTCACCAATGAGGACATCATCATGCAAACACAGACGGTGATGGACACTGTTCAAAAGCACTACCCACATGATGAACATACCTTCATCTTTGACAACGCAACTACCCACTTGAAGCGCCCTGCCATGGCACCTTCTGTGACAAAAATGACAAAGAACCCGTCGACGAAGTTTGGCGCTGAGGTCACGGTCACTGTCAATGGAAAGATTCAGTATGCTTCAGATGGAAAACCTCAAAAAGCGGTCATACAGATGGGCCCTGGTCGACTCCCAGATGGGCAGCCACAGTTGTTCTATGACAGTGATGGTGTGTTCATAGGTATGACTCGAATCTTGGAGGAGTGCGGGCTAGTGGCAGAGTCAAAGTTAAAGGCTTCATGCAAAGGCTTCAAGTGCGAGAAAGGTGCAACAGACTGTTGTCAGAGGGGTGTGCTCTACAACCAACCCAATTTTACTGAGGGGGAGTCGGCATTGGAGATCGCCTGCAAAGCTCAAGGGTTTGAAGCCGTGTTCTTGCCCAAGTTTCACTGTGAGATGAACTTCATTGAGCAGTGCTGGGGTCACTCCAAGAGAGTCTACTGCCAGTATCCACCATCATCAAAGGAGGCCGATCTCGAGAGGAATGTGTTGGCTGCACTGGAATCAGTCCCCTTGGTGACAATGCGGCGGTACAGCACATTCTTAAACTGTATCGATGATATCATTGATCTCACGTACATTCATGACCACAGGTATGCTTGGTGCTCTCGTTGGTTCATTGATGCTTATGCCCACCTCTAATGCGATGGCAGGACACTGAACATCGGGGCTATGCCACTGAAATGCCACTGAACTACTGCTCCGTCAAAACAGTTGAGAAGCAGGCGATATGCTTCAAGTGTATACACCATTGGATACCCAGAGATAACTGGAAGGGTCACAGTGAAACCCTTTGGCAAAGATAGTACATTCAGCATTGAGAAAATACTTTTTATTGTGCAGATGGGGGATTCCAGGAGAAGTGATTTGACATTGGTATCTGGCGATAGACCCTGCACATCCAATTGCACACCAACCGTTTTGGCGTCAAAGTTGTGGAACTATTCAAGGTTGGTCAAAATGCTTATTAACATAAAATTGTCACTCACATGCGCCTGTTTAGGTGATAGACTAGCCTCCAAGTGTTGTTCCAGCCGGGCTCTGCAGTTAACAAAGTGTACCCATAGTTTTTCCAAAGCTGGTCGCAGCCCCCTTATCTCATATCCAAGGAGGTTGACAGGTACAGTGGACAAGTGCAAAGACTCTGGTGAAGAAATTGGTAAGTGCACAGTGCTTCGCCATCATCACTGGGATGGACAAATGAACAGAAAGTTCCAGTCCCCTTGTGACCCAGTTTTCCTTGTGATCTCCTGGATCCGTGTTAACATGGAGGATGAAATCGTTTATTGCTGGTTGAAGAGCGTTTTCCATGTGGAAGAGCATTTTGAAGATGAATCATGATAGTAAGGTGTTCACTTGGTGTGGCTGGCTAAACAGAGGGTGGACAATCAACCTCACCCCCGCACTGACATTTCCTTTTACAGAAAAGCTGTCCCACTAAACGAATATTTCCCACCGTCCAACCTCCATCTTCAAGACTCCACAACACCCATCACTAGCACTCTCCTCTCGCCATCATGCCCACCATCATGCCATTTTGATAACCAGCCACTTCAACCACCACTGCACCTTTGCAACCCAATCCAATGGGCAAATCCCGTATCTGCAAACTTGCCACGTCACTTGCTTTCAACATAAGTTTTTTCAACATTCTTTGTTTATTCTTTTAACTAATTTTGTAGGCCAGGGAGCCTTCAAACATCCTAAGTAAGTTTTTCTTTTTGTAAACTTTTGGTTGTCATTCAGCTAACTACGCTCTTTTTTAGGTTACTACAACTTTTTGACAACAGGGGCTGTCCCGTTCCCTCCTCCACATGCAAATGGGATGTGAGACTGCATAAGAGGTCTCAGGGAGCCCAGGAAAGTGGGATAACCACGAGGTAAGTACCTCCTGCAACATTGCAACCTCCAGCTGACAAAACACAAGATGGCACCCCCTACGCTCACACCACCGCTGCGATCCCCTGCTCGCAGCATGGACAGTGGGACAACAAATGGTTAGGACAAGCTGACACCATGATGGCACCCCCAATCACCGCCAGGTGGAAACGGGGAGCACGACGACCCCAGTGCCCCTGCTCGCCACTGTTCGCGGGTTGGAAGGACAGGACTATGACGGCCGACCACCGCTGCGAACATCTGCTCGCATGGTGGGGACAGGGAGCAGCAAGGCCAAGAGAGGAAATGGGCACACCAACAACGACAACAAGATCAGGGAAGGACAACAGACAATGGGACGACGGGAACAACCCAGTGCCCCCACTGTGTGACGACCACGACAACGAGGAAGACGAGGACAGTGATGGCTACCACCACCACCACCGCACCCCCAACTGCCGCCGCGAGCAGTTGCTTGCGGGGTGGAAACAGGGAGCAGTAAGGCCAGGGACGATAGGGAGAGGTAGCAGGCACAACGAGGATGACGAGGAGTTGATGCACCCAAGACCATGGCATGACTTCCTCCCCACATTTGCGTGGGGGCGGGAATTTTTTGTTTTTGTTTTTGTTTTATTTAATGTTGTTGCACTGCCCCCTTGAACGTGAGGGGGTTAGTTTTTTATATATACATAATAGTGTAGTAGTACCTCCGAATACATAGGATTTTAAATAACACATAAATTCAGAATGTTTAGCGCAAACTTGAAATTGTCTTTGTAAGCAACTGTCTTGACTTTTCATGGATACAGCCAATGGAGGATAGACTAGGGATATGCTTCAATATGTGCCGCCCACCCGTTTCCGTGCGCCAGATCTGCTCAATTGAGGATGCTCTCCAAGATCGAGAATTCTCTGATAGCCCAATCCTGTTGCTCCTTGCAAGAAATTTTTCAAAGGTCAAAGTCACACTCAACTATTGTGATTTGATTCAATCAATGGGGAACATTGTCATGCAGTTTCCCAGTTTTGCAGACCTTTAAGCACTTTATTGGTTTGTCCATGCCCAATGTGACAATTTTGCCAAGATGAGCGGATTGTAATAGCAGGTGTTTGACCGCGATGGCATGCTATGTACACCCTAGCTTGCGCATTGCTGTGCTGTCAACAAGCCAGAAGGCGACCGTACTCGCCCTCCGGGCATCAACAGAAATCAATGAAGCAGAGGTCATATGGGAATGTTTTGGTGTCTGCGACACCATGGAGAGTTCAATATCAGCCTCATTTGCTGGGCCTGTCCGACTGCTTGGTCATGACTGCATACCCAACTGCTATGTAAGTGGCGGTTGTCTCGTTATTTCTTGCTACTGAAGAGTTGTAGTTGGTCCCAATCCAGGGAACCATGGGTTTCGCGGCCCAAGCCTTATGTGACATCAATGCAGGCGAGACACTCACCATTGATCACTCTGACAACCTTTCCCCTCTGGACAATTGCACATGTGCATCTTGCCTCAAGCAGGATGCTATGTCAGTGGTGTGTTTGTTCATTATATCCACCATGTACACGTCTGAATGCTGCCTCCATCAGGTCAGCAATACCCTGCCAGAAAGTGACTCGTATGTAGTGTTTTTTCGAGTTCATACTAGATATCTGAGCCCACATTACAACCCGATTTTGTGCTATCCTTGGATAGGAGTTGGCGCAGTACATCTTCATAAAGCTGATCTTAATTGGCTAGAACCTGGGTGTATGCTGAATGATATTATTATGGAATTGGGGCTAAGGTATGACATGCAGCGCCATTCCTACCGGTTTTAATTTGCTGTGCTAGATTTTCACAAGAAAGGCTTGCGCCAAAACTATCACAGGATATTCATGTCTTCTCTACTTTCTTTTATACTGCATTGAGGCGAAATTCGTACACCAGCTCACTCTAATACTGTATTTTTAATTTCTTGCTAATGACCCTGAGGAAAGCTACAATGAGATGCATCAATGGACAAAAAAGATTGACATCTTCGCCAAGCAATATATAGTTGTCCCCATCCATGAAGGGTATGTTGTTATTGCCCTTGTAACACCTATACTCATCCTGGTTATAGGATTCACTGGTACCTCACCATCATTTACCACCCTGGCCAATTGCTTCTTCCCTCTTTGCGGGCATCGCATTCCCCCTCACAGCTCAGCAATGCTCCAACTTCAGAGCCTCCTAGGTACGAGTACCGAGATGTTGTGGAAATATGGAAACTGATCCTCTGTTAGAACGCAGGTTTTCATCTTGAACTCTTTGGGAATTAAGCGCCCAGACGTCGTAGCCTCCTTGTCTAATTATCTAAAAAATGAAGCAATGCGGAAACGAAGTGTTAACATCACCAGTGACATAATTGGGAAACAGGTCACCATTAGAGTCCACTTTTTCGAGGCTCCAAATGTAAGTCCGGCCCCACAGACTTATGACATTACAACAAGACACTCACCTACGCCGCTGCCATCTCACCCCCGGTGCTGGCACAGCCACACACATCGCCGACACTATCACCCTCGCTGCCGACACAGCCACCGGCGACAGCACAGCCACCTATGGCACAGAAACAACTCACTGACACCAGACATACTGATGTCTGCATTACGGTGAGTTATGGTCAACACACAGATTGCAACATCCCCCGGTGCCAGCACAGCCACCATCGGCGACGTGCACTCATTCCCCCGGCGCCGCACAGCCGCCGGCACAGCCACCAGCGACAACAGCAGCAACACACCGGAACACATATACCAACAACACATGTGCCAGCGACAATGCTCCTCACATTATCGCCTCCCTATCCACACCCACCAGTGCCGACATTACACCACTGATGCGGTACCTGCCTATTATGTGACTATGCCTGATGCGGCCTTCCCAAATTACACACTACGCTTGATGTGGCCTTCTCTTATTACACGACCGATCTTCTTATATATATCACTTATATTTTACTCCATGACCTTCGTTCCCACTTCCATGCAACGAAGATAATTTGATCCTGTCATCACCATCCACCTAAGTCCAGTGTAGGTTGCCAAACCAGGCATCCTTCCACCAAAGCATGGATAAAACTAATCAGCAACCCCGGGTTATCCCCTAACTGGGCTGCTGGCTGAAAGCATGGGGGTTGCAACCTTCACCGCTGACCGGCTGACGTTGGTCAGTTATGTGTACATATCTTGCCATTTGTTCCCGTTGCCACGTTGTAACCTTGACAGTGTTTCTGCTCACTCCAATACGTACACTGTCTATCTTACTACCCCAACTGCTATCCGAACACAACTAGATGTCAAGCTCTCATGAACAGTGAGTGTGAATTGGTGGATGTTGCAAATATCCTGATGTTCAGACATGTAGGATGGCAGTGACCCAATTTGTTGGCAGGCAACCGTGTCACATAGGGCATCTCCATGTCATAGCGGATAGTGAACGCTGTTGAGGAAGTCAGATCTGGTGTCATATAGGTGGGTGTGAGGTAACAGTGCAATATTGTATCTTCCACCCACCCTTCCTTCTCAAGCTTCAATGGCAAGTAGCCATGGCATTCAAAATATATCATGGTTGGTGGACTCACCTCATGTTGTGGTGCTCCAATGGGCTCAGCTCTCAAGTTTGAACAATACTTGGCTCCCGATCCAAGATTCCCAGTACTACATTTTCGCATCAATATTTTGGATCTGTTACATTCAAAAGGGTGTCAGAACTAAAGTCATTGTATCCAACAACCCTTTGCAAGGGATCTGTCAAAGCATGGATGTTCAGCAATGAAGTACATGTCACTGCGAAAGCAACAACCATCTGTAAGGGGACAACCCCTGGGTAGGATACCCATACCCATTCCATGTACATACTATTTTACTTCATAGTTATGGACTTATTCTCTTATTCCTTCTCATTACATTACATGTTTGTTATTGTTTGCCATAGCCTTATTCGGACAATTGGAGTAGCTAGAGTTCTCTAGTTCATTATTCTGTAAGGGCAAGACCCTGCAGGAACTAGAGACTACTCATTCAGGGAATGGAAAGGTCAAGGAATAGCCAGGTTTTGCTAGAAGCAGAGGATAATCTTATAATAATGAACTAGAGAACTCTAGCTACTCCAATTGTCCGAATAAGGCTATGGCAAACAATAACAAACATGTAATGTAATGAGAAGGAATAAGAGAATAAGTCCATAACTATGAAGTAAAATAGTATGTACATGGAATGGGTATGGGTATCCTACCCAGGGGTTGTCCCCTTACACCATCTGACCCTGTGAAATGATACCTCATTATGAAGATATTCGGGGCATCATTGACCAAATGCCCAATGCATATGCGGTTTCGGCACGTTTGGTGTGCCTGTCTCTCATGATTCCTAACAAAACAGATTGGGTGGGTTTCTATCACTGTTTGAAGGTACGTCCAGTGACCACTATGCACGCCAATGGTCGCTAACGTGAAAATACCATAGTTTCAGCTCATCTAGGAGGTATTCAATCATAAAGCCACAGTTCAGCTTGCATCCCGTCTTTTTAAGCATCTTTGCTCGTCAAATATCCTTCCCTCTGCAGTCTTGCAAAACTTCAGTCACCTCCATGTCACTTCTGCAACGGCCTCTATTCAACGAAATTTCCGCTTTGGAAGCTTGGGTATTTGCTTGGAGAGGAATGGCTGGAGGACTCCATCCACACACTCCAGTTATGCAGATTGGCTATCTTGACTACTCCATGAATCACTATTCCAGTTATTTGATGGCCTCATTTTGTGTTTTGCAGTATGGAGACTCTATGCATGGTGAGCCTGCAGATGATGTTCTTCCAATCCTTCACTGGGTATTCTCTGGCCTTGGGACAGATGTGCTGACAACGATCCAGGCCAGACTCATGGATCATCAGGGCCGAGGTGGTGGCAAGGGCAGTTGTGCGATTGCAGCACACAATTTTGTATCCTGCAAAGTAGATCCCACTCTTCCGTGCTGGACAGCACAGTCATCACCAAATATCCGGGATCAATCAGTGCGTGAATTATGTGTCTACAATGATATTGTGTTGGAGACTGGTGGTGTACATTTTTCGACTGTGGAAACGAATGATGTTGACTCACATGTTATCGTGTTAGGGTTTCCATGATTGGGTGGAGTCATGTGTTGCAACACTGCCAAGCCGCACTACGGATTCCGGAACAATGTTTTGTGGTTACGACGATTTCAATCTCTATAAACCAAAGGTGCCATGGACTTATTCATGGACTGGGTTGTCAACAAGCTAACTCCTAATTATTGTAGGTGAACCATCCCATCTATAGGTTTATACGGGAGATACATCAGACTGTCAAGCCGTTGCAGCCTCGTGCATCAGACATCTCCTTTTTACTCAATAGTAGTCCTGTGCACCAACGTTCTTCTAGGCCTTCTGCTCCATTGCCTTTTTGTCCGGTGCCCACTCCATCATTGTCACAGTTTCTGCATTTGTCTCCCATGAAAGATCTGAAGCCCTGGCAGCCGTTGGGCTCGCTCCACTCTCATGAGTCTCATTCACACTCCCCTAACCTCCCGAGCAGCAAGAAATCATGGAATCACCCACTCTCTACCCCTACATGTTCGCCAGCTGACAGAAGCCCTTCCGTGACAGTTATTTCGCCAGCCAATGCCATGCAATCGCTGTTGTCACAAGTCAAACGTGTGATGGCACCATCAACCGTCTCTGTGAAACAAGAATCGCCTTACTCCGAGACAGCATTTAGCAAGTTGAAAGTGGAGTTTCATGAGACTATTGATCTTGTATCTCTGAGGTCGATAAAATCCGATGTTTTGGCATCTCCAATCAATTTGGTAACACCCCCTCAGTGTATCTGGAAGAAATGCCGCTGTGGCAGTCCACATGCTCCCCTTCACATGTCGCGCAATTTGTCTGTCGAAATTGTGTCACCCCATGACATAAAGCCAACGTGTCATATGTTACGTGATACATACATTGAAATCATGTCGCCATCTGACAGAAAGCCAAAGCGCAGGCAATTGGTATCGCAAGACATTGTAATATATGATGCTCCACCCCACACATGTGAAGATGAGCATTTCCCGACCTTGGATGCTGTGATAGCTGCTGTCTATGATGAGGAGGAAGCTCTTGGACACAAATGGGTAAAGGGCCAAACAAGGAGGCATAGTGGTGGTGACTTACAACATATCACCCTCCGCTGCAACCATTACCGCCAGTGGACTGCCCAGCATAGCATAGACATTGACCCTGCCAACTGCCGTCAAGAAAAATCCAGCAAAACTGATTGTAAGGTGCATGCAAATATTATTTGGGATCCTGAAACTGAACAGTGGAGGCTCAATGTTGCCGTTTGGGTCCATAATCATGCCCCTGATATCCTGCATGGTGGCAATGCAACCCAACCACCTATGAAAAAATTGCACTCTGCCATTGCTGCAATCTCGTCGATGACAAATCTTGGCCACTCTGACATCTCGAAACTCATGACGCAACATCCTGATTATGATTTGAAGCATCCTCTCGAACCTCAACAAATCGGAAATATAACGAATGCTGTGCATTGTGAGGCCCGTGACAAGGTTGCTGCACTAGGTGGTGATGTCAACACTATTGTTGCCTGGTTGCGTGCACATGCAGATGAAGGCTGGAAACACCACCTCCAGATCGACGATCATCAAGTTGTCACAGTGATTTGGTGGCAATCTCCTCTCCAGGTCAAACTCACCATACGTTACTTTGACCTCCTCATCTATGATGACACTTATAATTGCAACAACTGTGGTTATCCTCTTGACATCGGGATTGGGATCGACAATCATGGAAAGTCTCGGAATCTCTGGTATGTTATCCATGCCAGGGAAAATATTCCCTCCTTTATCTGGATTCTGCAATGCCATCTTGAGATTGCAGGCAACCCACCTGAAGTTTTTGCAAGTGACCGTCATGCATCACTCATTCATGCTGTTGAGGACATCATGCCCCTTACCCGTCATATTTTTTGTTTGCATCATCTTTCTGGCAACATTTCAATAAATGTCTGCAACTCACTAGGGGCCAAATTTGAGAACTTCAGCAGAGACTTTTGGGCAACATATCGTGCTGTCTCTCCTGACGAATTTGAGTTATCCTACAAACACCTAGTGACTCAGTTCCCAGCTGCTCATTGATATCTTGATGAGGAGTTGTACCCCTGTCGAGAACGATGGGCATGGGCATGGGTTAGTTCTATCTTCGCTGGAGGGATTCGAACAAATGGCCGCTGTGAGGCCGAAAACCATGTCAACAAAGCCATCAGCAGCCCAAAGAAAACTCTTTTTCAGTTGTTTGATGGTCTCAATGAGCGGACTAAAGGTCAAACAGTGCAAGAGATGGCTCGGGTTCGCGATGTATATCTTGTTTGCCCATCTAACAGACTGTAGTCTAACATCGTCACACAGAGCTCCCACCAACAGCATGAGAATAACATAGAATCGATTTTTAGGGGCCCACTTCAACTTTGCCGCAAGCATCTTGGACTGTTTGTGCTCAACATGTGCTATACCCAAATGCAATGAAGCTGCTTCTATAAGACCGAGGTACTTCAACGCCCTGAAGGGATTCACAATTGGGTGAGAGGACTGTTGCCACTTTTTGACATTTCTTGAACCATTGGTTGGTAGAATGAATATTGCATCAAGATAGATGAATCACTTGGATATGACTGGGAAAACGGCGAGGAGAAGGTACATAGTCACATCAAATTGCATCTTGACAACTTGGGAGCTAATCATCATCACCAGCAAATGATCAATACATTTACCAACGACAACACGAGAATCTCTGCAAAATGGCTGTTGCAGCTTATTGATGGCCAAGGGCTGAACGTCAAACATCTCCTTTGTGTTGCTCACCTCGGCACCAATACCTCACATCATCTAGCAATCTTAGCTGATGGTCACTACGTCTGTGATTGCTGCATGGGTACCAATCTTGGCATCCCATGTCGCCACTACTTCCAGATCTTAACAAAAGTCCAAGGTATGAAGTTCAACATTGGTCTGATTCATGCGAGGTAAGTATTTCTTGTCAGCTATAGTATAGGATATCATGTCTTTATGTATTGTTGAGCAGATGGTATCAAGATCCCAGTCTTGACTTGACTATGATCCCAATGGTTGGACTTGAACATTCCATGACATCAGATGCACTGAGTCAATCATCCAATGCGTGTCTCCAACCCTTGCCAACTCTATTCACTGGACAGCTATTATCAAACCCTCTCGAGAAGATCATCCCAACCACTACCGAGACCGACAGATACATTACCTGCATGAACAATTCATCATGAGGCACAAGCTGCCATACGGCAACTTACAGCGCACATTCAAACTCGTGAACAACTTGATACGCTCCTGGAAGTTGATACTATTGCATGAGTGTCTTCTACCATTATCCTTACATAATAACGATATCAGTGCGTATAGTCAGAGCCAACATAATGGCTACCATGACCCTCCCATCATTTGCCGTAAAGGCCGCCCCCTCATGCAGTGTCTCACTGGTGCCTTGGAGGGTCAACCTCAAGGTGGTGGCGCCGGGATCATCTCAGCAACAGGCAGTCAGGCGGTAGCTGGAAGGAAACAAGTAATGCGGTGTGGAATTTGTCAGGAAGCTGGTCACAATCGAATGACTTGCCCTCTCCGAAACCAGTAGACAGTATACAAATAATACATGTGTCATTGCATTATATAAGCTAATGAACGGTCGAACAGCCGGTTGACAGCACTGTGGTTCTTTCAGTATTGCTTCTCTTGACACCCAGGTTGTCAGCAAAGGAAGGGTTGCTGTATCAACACTGGGGTTGCTGATTAGTTTTATCCACTATTATTAGCTTGTTATGTATGTACTTCTTTTTTTTGTTTGTAGATTACAGCTCAAGCTGCATCAAGTTCTCCTTCTGCTAACACAGCCCCAGTCATGCGTGAAGCTAGAGTGATAGCAGCACATTTTGCGCTTGTCACCTCCTTCTGTAGGCCATCAATCCGGTCAAGCAGCTGGCCAATGACTACTTGTGCCAACACATCCTGTTGGAGGAAGTTTGTGAAGGCCTTGTCGATGCCAACTTCTCCCAAACATTGGATTAACTCTTTGACACTGTCGTCTACATTAATCGGCGCTTGATCTTGGTGGCTGTCGATCCGAGAATGATGGGGCTCGTCAATCTCCATAGCATTGGGTGAGTACCTGGGTTTTTGTATGACGGGTGATTTGGATTGCGATCGTTCATGTTGACGATGGCTAGGTGATCATCGGCCACTTCCTCCCCCTGCAGAGTTCACTCTGGAACTCTGCTGACTATCTCCGTATCCTCGTCCCTGACCATCATTGCTGGATATGTTGGAGTAAGATCGATGCATGTTGTGGCTGAGTTGTCAGTTGGACAATTGGTAGTGAGTGAGTGTTGTGCTTTGTGTTGAAACGAAAAGAAAAAAAAACTTCGAGCTTTTGATTACTTAAGCTTTGTCCGGGGTGTTCCATTCGGCATTATCGGTGTTTGGCTAGTTGGGCTGGCTGTCATACGCCTTGGAGTTCAAGGTATTGGTCCAGTGCTTCGAGGCTCTTGCAGGAACTCAATGGCTCCCATGTTGTATCGCCTAAAGACCATCATACTTCAAATTCGAGGTTTTTGCCCTCGACCCATCAATGGCCCTGCAGTTCCTCAATGAACCACTCTTGATCGTCTGGTGCACCGAAATCATAGGGTTCAGGGTGTACTCTATCTGGGAACATAGAGTCGTCGGTAGCGTGATATGGCCATAATAGAGATACATGAAAGGCAGGAACTATCCTTCGTGCCTGTAGCGCCATAGGTAATTCTAGTGTATAGGTAGATTGTTTTGGTTTTGCTTGTAGAATCTTATATGGTCCCACAAACTTAGGGCAAAGTTTGCATGCCCGTCCCTTGGGCAGATTGAGGTTTTGGGTAGACAAGAACACCAAGTCTCCCTTTTTCAACATGGGCTCAGCTGCGCATCGAGTGTTCGCAGCATGAGTCTGAAATACTCGCGCCTTGATAATAGCATCGTGGGCTTCCACAAGGTTTTGTAGGGCTTGTTTGGCAAATTCCTGGATTCCTTTTGGAATTACATCGTCTGAGCAGATTTCACATATCATAGAAGGCATGTACCCGCTATTAAGCTCGAAAGGCACATATTTGGTGGTTCCCGAGATACTGGCATTGATTGTGAACTCAGTGAGATCGACTCTGTCAACCCAGTCCCTCTGGTCGTGACGGATGACTGTGTGAAAGATCTGTCCAATGTTGTGATTGGCATGTTCTGTTTGACCATCCATCTGAGGATGAAAGGAAGTCAACATGAGCAGCTCCGGGCCCATGATCTTGTGAAGCTCGCGCCACCATTTCAATGTAAACTTGGAATCCCTATCGCTTACTATAGAGCTTGGTAGTCCATGTAGCCATATGATTTCCCATTGGTATATCCATGAAAGTTCTGATGCGGTGGTCTTGGTGTAAACTGGTATGAGGTGGACCATGCTCATCATTCAGCAGATAACCACCCAAAGGTAGTTATATCCTTTCGATTTGGGAAATGGACCAACGAAGTCCATCCCAATAGAATCCAAAGGCTTGATCGGCATGGGCAAGGGATGTAGTTTCCCAAAGGGCTGCGATCGTGTGCGAGGTGCTGCGCTGCCTCTGCAAGCACAAACTATTCGCAAAAGCGGAGAAGTGTGCTTTCCACACCGACACAGTGGAATATCTGGGTTACATCCTTACCCCAGATGGACTCATGATGGACCCCGCTAAGGTCGAAACCATTACCTCATGGCCTGGGCCGCGCAAGGTTAGAGATCTCCAGTCCTTCTGTTACAAACCGGAACACGGAGGGAGGACGAGGTCGTAGGAAGGATTGGATACAGCTCAGCGGTACTGGGGAACAGCACGGGAACTTGCACTGAGGACTTAGCTGATGTTGGGCAGATGCAGAGCTATGCTAAACACACGGTCTTGGCTTCAACCACTTTCCAAATAGGGTTGCGCCTCTTGTTCAGTATCTGGGTGGACCGTAACTTCAGAGTGAGAACTGTGGCGGTCGTGTGCACACATGCAAGAGCAGAGTGTGAGTAGAGCGGATGAGCATAGACGAGCGCAACGTGAGCGCGCACACAGGTTGCAGCAAGAAATGAACTTTAACGAGAACAGGAAGGAAGTGTTCGAAGTCGGTTTTCAATTTTCAATTAACAAGTGAGTTACAAGGAACTAAGCTATGTAGGAAGAGCAGCACTCCATGCACGGAGCGGTGTAGCCTGGATAACTGTACTTAAATAAAGAATCGCGATGAGCGAATAGGAAGGCAGATAATAAAAGTGTGAGTGAGATGGTACTGAACAAGTAAGAGGACAAATGCGAGAACGTATTGGGATGTGCAGATCGTTCAGCGAGGGGGTAATACCACATGGACTTGCGATGGCATGGAGACGAGGTGGTATTAATGACCGAGACGAGTGCGAAGGTGCGAGAGCGAGGGAGCGGCACAAGCACGATAAGCAAGAGTGAGAGCATGTGCGGTTGATGACGGGCGAGCGTGCGCTCCATGTGCGGATGTACACGCGCAGGTTGCGCTCGAGTGCGCACGGATGTGCGAAGGCGTAGCACTTATGGAACAATAGTTGCATGATTATCTGGAGTCAGGTAGGGGTTATGGAGCGTGGTTGCACGGGACATAACACCTTCCTTGGGTTCGCAAATTTCTACCGCCGATTCATTTGGAATTATTCTGACATCTGTGTTCTGCTCACACATCTGACATGCAAGAACGTGCCTTGGACCTGGAGCTCCGCCTGTCAGGATGCATTCAACCTGTTGAAGACAGCATTCACTATGGTGCCCATTCTCACTTCTTGGCTGCCCGACGCGTCTGACTATGCTCTCGCGGGGATTCTCTCCATGCGCTTGCCTAACGGCAAGATCCACCCAATCGCTTTTCATTCTTGCACCTTTTCTGGCGCTGAAGTCAACTACGATGTTCACAACAAGGAGCTTCTCGCTATCTTCGAAGCTTTCAAGACGTGGCGTCATTACCTGGAAGGTCTCAAATACTTTTCCACTATGAAGGTCCTGATGCGCTGTCATGTGCACTGGTCCGAGTACCTCTCAGCTTTCAATCTTGTCATCTGTTTCCGTCCTGGCCACCTCAGCGCGAAGCCGGACGCTCTTACTGGGCGATGGGACGTCTACCCTAAGGAGTGGAGAAGTGATTATGTGACTGTAATCTGCACAATTATTGTGTGCAACACGCATGCTTGTCGTGAACACTTTCCCAGTCGTCCGTGCGTGTCGTACTCACATTCTCAACATAGTCAAGCTTCACGACAATATCCGCATGGCACTCCCGCTTGATCCTGCGGTCATTCCGCTTCTGCTGAAAACCCCGAATCTTATTCCTGTTATCACTCCTGATCTCATTCCCGAAGTTAATTCCAGTTCCACAGCCCACAGCGCTCCGCGCCCTTCCACATCCTTCACTAGTCCGCCCTATTCCTATGACTCTGACGGCTATGTTCATTTCCAGGAACAGATCTACGTTCCCGCTTACGGTGATCTTCATCTTCACGTCTTACAGTATAAGCACGATCACATTGTTTCAGGTCATGTCGGCATCATGAATACTGTCAAACAAGTACTCCAAGAATATACATGGCCAGGGCTCCGCCCATTCGTCAAATTGTATTGCGACTCCTGCATCACATGCAAGCGTGGCAAGGCCCTGCGGCACAAACCATATGGGTTCTTGAAGCCACTTCTGGCTCCACCCCGCCCCTGGGACTCTATATCTATGGACTTCATTGAGCAACTTCTGCCCTCTTGCGGCTACACAGCGGTCCTTGTCATTGTCGATCGCCTGTCTAAGCAAGGCATCTTTGTACCTACCGTTGACACCATCAACTCAGAAGAGCTCGCTCTCTTGTTCGTCATGCACATCTATTCCAAACATGGAGTTCCCAACCACAACACATCCAACTGCAGCTCCAAATTCATTTCACGGTTCACGTGCGCTCTTGGCCATGCTCTCAACATGTGTCTCCACTTCACGTCGGGCTATCACCCTCAAGCCGATGGCCAGACAGAGCGCACAAATCAAACTCTCGAACAATACATCCGCATGTACTGCAACTATTGTCAGTCAGATTGGGCTAACCTTTTACCCCTCGCTGAGTTTGCATACAACAACACTCCAAGTGTGACTATGGGTGTCACACCTTTCTTCGCTAACAAGGGCTACCACCCAAATATCACGGTTCATGCTGAGCATGAGTTTGCCTTGGACCTCGATGCTCTTCACAAATCATTGCAGAAGAGTATCATTGACACACAGGAATATCAGCGTCGCTACACCAATGTGCACCGCATGGCGGCACCTGAACTCCCTATCGGCTCAACTGCCTATCTCCATGCCGACTACTTCCGCATCACTCGCCCCTCCAAGAAACTCTCTGACAAGATGTCTGGCCCCTTCGAAGTTGTAGCTCAGCCCGGTACCCACTCCTATACACTCCATCTTCTGACCAACATGCATCTCGTTCATCCCGTTTTCCATATTGCCATGCTTGAACCTGCTACTCTAAACACCATTCCCAGCCATATACAATCTCTGCCTCCACCCGAAACCATTGATGGCAAGGAGCACTATGAGATCACCGCCATTTGTGACTCTGCTATAGTGTGCCGCTACCACATGCCACTCCACTACCTCGTAGAGTGGAAGGGTTATGAGGAGACCGGCAAAGGTCTCAAGTGGGTTAGCGCCGATGATGTTAGTGCATCGGATGCTATCACAGATTTTCATGTCCTGCCCCCGCTTTCCTCCCTGCGAGCAGTCGCTCGCAGTGGTGGGGGGGGGGGGGGGGGCCCCC
>QMFE01002692.1:0-13227 GCA_003314665.1 Tricholoma sp. MG77
CTGAGTCTTTGTAACAGCCCACAGAAAAGCATAGAAATGGGCAGGGGTGATTGGCTTCAGGAGGTCATGTAAAGAGTATGACACAGATGATACAGGTTTCAGTGCAGGGGCCTCAGGACCAACTGGAGATTGGGAGTCAACAGCAAAACAGAGTTGTCTGAAATCCTGTTTTGTGATTGTCGGGTTGGGAGGTGTTGAAAACCATTGTTTGGCAATTGGGTAGACAATACAGATGGATGTATTGGAGGTAGATTAATTGGGTCATCATTGTAAGAAGTACTGAAATTGGAATGAGTGGTGACAACATCAACATTTTGAGGTGGCAAGCATGACAATATATCCCCATCATTTATATGACCTGCACTTACTGCCCAGGTCGGCAAGCATCATACACCTTCATTCAATGAGCTGCCTGCCAGGGTTAATTTTGGTTCAGGAAGAATAATAGGATGTTCCACAATGGCATCCAAAAAAGCTGTATCAAGTTGTGCATGTTTGGCATGCAAACATCATAGTGAGTGGAAGGGTGAATCAGGCTCTCCTGCACTGGAGTCAGTATTGAATGCTGTAATAAGTCCTTGGTCTTCACCCTGTTGTAATTCTGTACATCATCCTGGTGAAACATAATACACATATGTTGGTAATCAATAGGAACAAGATCTAAATTGAGTACATACCTGTGTCCAACCTTGAGGAATGTGATCTTCAGCCATCAAAAATAGCAGACTCTTGTTGCACACCCCAATCCAGTAAGTCAGCCTGTCCACCATTTGATCTTGCTAGCTGAGTTCTTGTTATGCTTTGTTTGGTGAACAGATGCAATGTTCCGTTCTGAACTGGGCACCATCATCTCGTCAATTTCGCTCCACCTTACATTTCCAGTTATCAACACACTAAATAGTTCCGTTCACACATGGCAAATTATATTGAAGGTGGTGTCAAAAGGCTTGTCAACATAATGCTTGGTCGAGTTGCATCCAAATATTCTCCTGAGGTGCGGACTGCTCTCCTGGGTTACGATGAGGAACTGGACAAGTTACTGAAGCGACTTCATGGAACTCCGGTAGGCCTTTTTCCTTTATGATGATTAACTATTACAGGCCGTCTAATGTTGATTAAATCTAGACAAGCAATTCTTTAATTGGACAGAAGGTTGCAGTCTGGATTGATATTTACAAGGCTGAACTAGTGATCGTGCAAGCACTGTCTGGCATTCTCAAGGACCACCAATGACTTGACGTGTTTATAGTATGTATTTTCCAACATCTAGATTACAACTATTTATTCCTAAGTTTATCAAATAATAGATTGATACCTTGAACCGGGTTGCTCAAGTCCCTGAAGATGATGATGATGATTTTCATCCGAGTCACCTCCTCCTCAGTGCAAGTATCAGGGTAGACATGGCACAGTCCTCTGGCCAACATACTGAGTACAACAAGATTTTGCAATGGGACCCAGAGGTGTGGAAACACCCAATGATTGAGGATGAGTCTGCAACAAGCAGGTGGTGGAAGAGTGGATGGACAACACCTGGTTAGCACTCATTTCATATGGAATTGTACCTCAACGAGAGTGCTGTTAGTCATTGTATGATGGTTTCATTTAGTTCCAAAAGTTCTTCAACCTTACCATGTGATGCTATGGACATCAATGAACCAGAGGAACCTGAAAACTACCAGGTACGAAAATCATGCCCTCTCTCCAGGGCAGTGACAGCAGAAAGCACGACTTGGGATGGCCATGTCATGGTGAAATGTAGTGCATCCTGCCCACTCATGGACAATAGCCGACCCACAAATTCCCTCAACAATGCCGTGCCTGCAAGCATTGCTTGCACATTATGTAGGAAGTGGGGAAAAGAGTGCTTGTTTGAGGTTAGGATGTATGCATGCATGGCATGTAGGAAAGGGAAGTCAAAGTGTTCTGGAGTGCCCAAATCCTGGAGAACGTGACATATAGCTTCACAGACACAGCAAGATCCCCCATCTCATTCTTGTCAAGGTTCCATTTCCCATGGTGCTGTTTCAACAAAAGTCAAACCCATGACATTACCTCGCCAGTCTGGTCCCAAGTGTTCCAAAGACATATCTGTGGAAACTCATGTGGTGGAAGGGTCAAAGGTGAGAGGGGCCAAGAAGTCAAAGGTTCATCTCCTTGACCCCATTCCAGTGCTACTGTTGGGGCAAGTCCCATTGCAGAATGTTTATTTGCTGTTGAGACAGGGGAATGACATATCACAAGGTGTACAATTGGAAATAGATCATGATATATCAGAAGCAAAAGGGCACTTATTGGAGTTACAGTTCCAGGTGAAGAGATTAGAAGAAGAGATTGATACCCTCACACAGCAAATGGATTCACAGGCAGCTGAGGTCCAACAGCTCAGGACCATGGTGGGCATTATGATGGCAAACTTGAATGGTCACACCGCGATGCTTGAAGGTCACCGGAAGGCTTTAAAGAGTTTGGAAGAGCATGGTCCAGAGAGTAATGTTAGCATGGTCATCGACAAGTCGGCAACACCCCCACTTCCAATCCCACCACCTTCCACCCCTCTATCAAAGTCCCAACCTTTCCTCTTCCCATTGTTGAGTGCATTTCAAAATCAGACTGAACCAACCCATGGTGTCATGGATCCTACTGTGTATTGGCACTCTGGTATATCACCCAGTACATCGCTTGTGGAGGAATTCGTGGATAAAAGTGGCTATTTGGGGGGTATTGCTATGAGTCCAGCAGTAAGAAATCGGGCTCATTCACCTCGAACTCACATACTGGATGATGAAGTGATGGCAGAACCCTGACAATCAGAATGCTTTATCATATACAACTGTCTGTTCAGTAGAGAAATACACGGGTTTATCACCATCCTATGATTAAACACTTAAACTATTTAAATAAGATCACTGACGTGCTATCATTCTGCTTTCTGGTGCCTCATACCATCTACTGTTGTCCTATGCCATCCTTCTCCCCATTGCCACTATTTCATGTATCGGGTGTGCTAACCAAGCACTTTTATTGACGATCAAGTAGTTTGAAGTGTCTCAGAAACTTGAATAACATCAACTGCTAAAGCCAGCCCAATGGGTATCTGTCCTGCCACTCTGTCAATTAATCTGTTCTGCAAGTTCCACCTTTGCTACCTATCTCCCATCACTGAAGCTGGGTACCTTCAAGTTGGTTTTACCACCCAGTCTGTTGTTCTGTCTGGGTGGTCTGTGTTACGAACCGAAAGAACATGCAGGACAGGGACGGAACGGATGATGGACAGACACGCGAGCTGGAAACAAATTGCAACAAATGTATTGCTTGCCGTGTGAGTGTGGGAAACAAGCGCGAACAGTTGCGGAAGGTGTAGCAGTAGTGCAAAGACATGAACAGAGTTGCATGGGAAATCGAGCGCAGAGAGCGAAGCTGTAGTGAACGTAAGCCTACTTGTCCAAGAGGGGAGCGTACACAGCTTCGAAGAACTGGTGGACATATGGGCTAATGGCTTCAACCATGCAGAGCAGGCTGGTTGCGCCCTGACCTAGTGACAAGCCCGTATTTCAGAATTAAGAAGAGAGGATGATTAAGAGTAAGAGAGCGGATGAGACTAAGTTCAACAACAAATGTATTGTGGAGGTTACGCATGGGAACACGCGTGGACAGCGCAGGTAATGGACAAGTACAAAAGTACAAGTGATACAAGGAAATATCAAATCAAAGTTGATAACAAAGCTAAAGGATAAGAGTGGGAGCTGTGTATGTTCCCCTCTTGGACAAGTAGGCTTACATTCACTACAGCATCGTCTGCAAGCACCTCCACATCCGCTTCGCACCTCACGCTTCGCTCTCCACGCATTGGTGCTCTGCGCTTGATCTCACATGCAACTCCATTCATGTCTTCGCACTACTGCTACACCTTCTGCAACTTTTCGCGCTTGTTCCCTGTGTGCATGCACACGCTCCTGCGCTTGCACGGCAAGTGTTACATTTGTTGCAATCCTTTTCCAGCTTGTGTCTGTCTGTCCGTCATCCGTTCTGTCCCTGTCCTGCACGTTCTTGGTTCATAACAGCTTGTTGCTAGGTCAGGGTGCAACCGGCCAGGCTTGTTCAAATATTATTATAATGTTATAAACCGAGACAGCTTCCACCCAGGATAAGACTTTCTTACATGTTCTTCCTATTTTCCACCAATATCCATGGATTCCCTGGCTGTCATACATTTCAATTTTTTGTCACATCCTAGCAACCTTTCTTTCATGGTTAGTATGCCTGCCCAGCCCACCACTTACAGTACAATCAGTATCCATCTTGGTCATCCAGTCCATCTTGTCCACTGTTCCGTCTCATAACTCTGATCATCTGTCCTGTCTCGATCATCTGTTCCACTTTGATCATCTGTTCTGTTCCAATCATCCTTTCTATTTTGATCCTCCATCCTGTTTAGGATTCTGAGTGGGTCTGAGAATGGGTCAAACAACAAATAAGAGGTTTGTCTGAAAATAACAATCTTGGTCAAAGTTCTTTATTTATTACATGAGATTCGGTTACCCTGGTGGTCGGAAGTCATCTTAGAGAAATGTCAAACCCACTTTGACTTGAAAGATATGCTCAACAATAAATACATACCATCTGCACTTCTATCTTTCCTCTCTTCTTTGCCCCTTGTTGAGTATCCCAATGGAGACCCCAGATCTCAATCTCAGCTAACTTTAGGATTTTCCCATCAAATCTGACTGAGCCCAATTCCAATTGGCTATCTGTGTAAAATGCTAATGTCACATCACCAAGAGTGTTTATGTAAGCCTAGCATGAGGCAGATATGTGTCAATATGTGCATCAATTCCCTAACATATGTTGTAGTATAGTGCCCATAACGACTTCACATATTGTTCTAAGTCGCTAGTATAGATTTTCTAAGCCTTTTCCCTAAGCTTCTTGGTAAATATTCTGATTAGAACAAACTCTGTTCTTTTAATAATGCAACATGTTCTTGATTTGACACATTTTATGTATTCACAATCACATGTGAATCATCACATAAAAGTGCCCTCGCTCTGCCTCTTCTTATTTCTCATCCACAATATCACTCCACAAAGCTAGGTTTGCCTACTTTGTGTCTATCTCCTCTCTACTTTATTGTGCAGGTCCAGGCAGTGGAAATACCCTTGGAGCATTCCAATCAGCAGGCACTGAAAATGCAAGGTATGAAAGTGACTGTCCACTATATTGCATCCACAGCATTATATAATTTCACCTGCCTTTTTGGTTCACACAGCCACTGGCAACAGTTCATATGGGATGATGATTCTTAGTCATATTAGTCAGAGATGAATCAGCCTGACTAATTTTATGTCATCATTCCCACCCCACATAGTTGCCCCCTATAGTATAGATGTGCATATCATGCAATGTAAGAAGAAGAGAAAGGAGAATAGGGAGAAGGAACATATGTGGAAGCACTGTGAAACCAGCAGGGTATGAATTTCAGCCATTTAAATGCTGAAATGTGAATTTCCTAACATAAATGGCTGAGTTAATGGTGGATGAATTTGGGATGAATTTTCATCCCATATATTTCAGCCATCCAAGGGATGGAGTTCATATGTGTTATCCTACAAAAATTTCTTACCCTAATGGGATGAATTTTCATTTTACAAGGGGATGAAATACAGGGGATGATTTTAATCCAAGATGAAGGCATGAAATTTCAACCATATAACATATGAATTTTCATCAAGTTTTTCAACAATTTACTATGGGATAATATTTCCTGCCTCAAAGGTGTGGATTACAGGGGTGTGTTTTTCAGCCTGAGATAGAATGGAAATTTCATACCATTATGAGGTGTTTTTAGTAGATAAATTTCTTCCATTAAGGAATGAATTGACTGTTTATATTTCATGCCCTAAAGAATTTTTTTGCAGGGAATCTCTCAGATAATATTTCATACCACAACAGGGTGAATTTCATCTTCTTGCCATGCAAGAATTAAGTTATCCCAACCTGCCCTCATGCAACCAGTCACATGACATATCCAAAGCTCAACTCTGACTTTTGAGCCGGATAGAGTTACCTGGTTACCCGAGACTTCAACTTCACGTGCAATATCAACAATCTGTCAACATATTCATGTGCCTTTTCATTCTTCTTCCTTCCCTTCATCCTCAATTTGCCCCACTGACATTCCACCCTCAGTAGTGTAGTGTAATGTAGCTTAAAATATGTGAAAGTGATACATAAACCCTTAAAATGGGCAAAGAAACAGTTGTAAAGTCAAATAAATCATAATTTCAGTCAGAAACAAAGACAGGGTGAGTTTCTGGGGATTTCAAGCTGTTCTTCATGATACTGTGATTGATAGTAATGTAATCTAGTGTCATTTGAAGGGCCAAAAGAGATGACAGCACCCCAATGCTGTGTTCTCAAGATATCTTACAGTCTTTCTCACAAGGGGGTATTGAGGAGATCTGTCTATCTCAGTGAGTTGTTTACTATTTTTCTTCATCCTGCACTTGATAACAATGTATTCTAGTGTCGTTTAAAGGGGCCAAAGAGACGATAGCCTTCCGATGCCGCATTCCTGAGATATCTCACAATCTTTGTGACAAGGGGGGTATTGAGGAGATCTATCTATCTCGGTGGGTTCTTTACTGTTTTTTATGGTTCTATGCTTGATAAGGATGTATTCTAGTATCGTTTGAAGGGCCCGAAGAGACGACAGCTTTAGCATGCCGCGTTCTTGAGTTATTCTATAATCTTTCTCAAGGGGGGTATTAGGGACAAATGGGACAAGTGTGCATGAACACCTCCCTCATGCGAGGTGCAAGCTGGAGGGTTTATTTTATTTTAGTAGCTTTTGTATACTAGTAGCTCCCAAAAAAATCTATTTCAAAAAGTCCCACTGTAGCATAACAAAATTGGTTGAAAATTGACTACTAAAAGTATAAAAATTGTTGATGAAACTACTCCATGAAGTGGATGAATAACTGCTATTCTTCCACCCTGAAAAGTTGATGAAATTCAACCTGCATAGAGGGGTGTTATTTTTGCCCTTTAAAGGATAAAATTCATCCCGTTGTGCGGTATGAACTCGGGACAAAATTCGTGAGGAATTCATCCCATCGACTCATCCCTTACAAGTAGGAAAAAAACTCCTCTTAGTGGTGGATTTTCATGCCAACTTATGATGAAATTCATTCCATTTTGGGGTTTATCAATACATGAAAACCATACCATAAATATATTGTTTTACACCATTAAGTGGTTGAGATATGGGATGGTTTTCCTACCCTGTGGGTCTCACAGTGAAGTATTCAGTGACCATGGAGGAAGTCCCTGACAAAGAAATGCCTAATGGAGATAGTCCAATCATGATCGAGGAAGAAGATGATTGACATGATCTATTTCAAGTTATTTGTGGAGGACAGTCATGGAACAAGAATCTGGAAAAGATTGACAAACCAGTGGAGGAGATAGTGCTAGAGAAGTATCATGAATATCTATTGGTATGGAAGGGAGCCAGGTTAGGCTACCAACACTAAGGCGGACTGATCAGACAGGATCAAATTATCTTTGTTGCATGGAAGTGGGAACTTAAGTTACTACAAGTGAGGAGATAATGTAAATACTATACCTTTGTTGCATGGAAGTGAGAATGAAGGTTTGGCATATAAAAATGAGTGTTATAAGGGATGCTTCAGACCATGTAGGTAAAGGCTGCATCAGGCTGTCCATGTGGTTTTGAGTAACTGCATCAGGAGTATCCATTGTAGTCACTGTGAGACTGGTGGGGTATGAATTTCAGCTGTTCAAGTAACAAAATAGAAAATATCTAATATAAATGGCTGAATATATGGTGGATGAATTTGGGATTAATTTTCATACTGTAAATTTCAAACCTCAAGTGGATGAAAGTCAGACATATTTCATTACAACTTTTTCATAAGTGAATAGGATGAAATTTCTTGAATTATAGTGGTGCTTTTAATACCATAGATTTCAAATATCAAATGGATGAAAGTCAGACATACCTTATTACAGGCCTTTCATAAATAAACAGGATGGAATCTCTTTCCAGGAGTGAATGAATCCTGGGGATGGATTGAATTATATGTTAATTGTTCTATTGGAATGTATGGTAGGGGGTTATGTGTGTACTAGAGATCCACTTTGGTCAATTATTGCCCACTTGTCACAGTGTTATGATTGCTCACACACCCCTCACTGACACCCCTGCCCTTCGCTTGCTTTCAATTCTTGTTCACATTCCTGTCCCTTCTCGTTCTGCACACCTGTGCGCATCCGTGCACACTCGTCCACATCCATCCGCACCTCTACAATGCGAGCATGCCTCAATTCTCTGATCTCACCAGCCCCGTGGATGCCTCGCGCTTGTTCCATGCTTGTTCTGCCCTAACAGCTATCTCCAAGATTTCATCTCTGTCTTGTATATGCAATTCCTGCTGGTGTCCCATCTCCCCGTTTGCCAAACTATACTTAGTATTATCATTTCCAATTGTATGAAACCTCACCCCTATCCTGTACTCTTAGCCTTAGGCTTCACATGGTCTCGTAGCTTAGGAACATGCCACTTCTGTTAGTTAGATGTATAAGTACTTCGCTATGCACATGTAGAACCTTAGTCTAATAATCAACAACAATTCCACGCTCTCACTCACAGTTCCCTCAGTCCGTGCAACCAACCTCCTTACTTGAAATAACGGACACGCTAGTAGCACAGGGAGGTGCAGCTCACCAACTCGTGTAGCTGAAGCCGAGTCTGACTGCCGACTGTAGACCATCGCGCACTGCCGCAGCTATCATGCGCTCTGTCCTGCTCGTCCTCACATCACATATTTCAGTTCGTAACACATGGTCCCTAATGTGCCCGACTACACACTTCACCTGGTTAAGATCAACTAATGCTGTTGGTCCCAAGTCTTGATAATAATTGATCCTGCAACAATTCGTGGCTGGCTCAGAAATTCTGACTTCATGGATAGCTGCATAAATGAAGGATTTGGCCTCAATACCATGTTTAGGTGAGGGGGGGATGTTTACAACAAGGAAGCAGAGGATTTGCCCAAAGAAATCTTGCAGTTCAAATTCTGGTGTTTGATATCGTTGGTGAGCATCTAGGTCAATAGCAAGTTGATACTTAAACAAGAATAGTTAAATATTGTGATTCAAATAGTTTGATAGAATCCATACCCAAACAAAGGACATGTCTTGACTCTCAGATTTGAGGGGAAATAGTTCACATGCATGCATTGTATCTCCACCCCCAAGTTGTTGTGCTCGACCGATTAAACGAAATGGGTTTTCTGTGGAATAAGCTTGTGAATGATTGCTGCTGGCTTGTCAAAATGAGTGGCTAATATTGCGGTAAGTGTCTTCCACAAGGATAAGGGGAGGATCACTGCAAATTGCATTGGTGGGGTGAGGATATATGATGGGTCTAGTACATAACAATAAGCATGCATATTCATCAACATATGAAAGGCTCACATGAAGGAAGGCAGTCATCATCATCGTGAGATGTAGGTGGTTTGAGTTGGAGTTTTTCATATAAGTTGTACAGAAGTGTTATGTGTGTCAGCTGCACATGGGAGAACTGTCGGCTTCTGATGTTGCACAGGATCTCACCACAGTGGTGTTCCATCAGAAATGTCCAATAAACCCAAACTGGGCCCATAGCCCTGATGGTCGGAGCAATATGCAGCAGAGCATGAACTGTGAGTGGGAAGCTCATACCATTCATACTCCTCAACCTGCTCCTGGAAACCTCTCTCAAGGTCATTAATTTGATATTGGGTAATTTTGAATTTGAGACAAAGTGTAAGAAGTTGAACCAACTGAACAAAGTGTTTGTAATATTGTTCATTGATAAACTGGCTGTTAAGAAGAGTAGGGGCAATATATAATGTCCAAATTGAATGGGTTTCAGCTGTCATCTGTGATTCCTCAGCTGCAATATTTGGAACCCTAGATCCAAATGCAGCAGGGATAGTTTTCCCTGCATTGAGGGTAGCTTCTCTGATTGCCTGCCACACATGTGGTGCCAGAACATAGCCTTCATCATCATGGTCAAGGTCCTTAAAATTGCCAGTCCAAAGAAGGATGAGGTTGGGGATGAGGATGGTCCAAATAAGATGCATGAAGTCATAGGGGAATGAAACAGGAAAAGAGAGGGAGCTCAAGGCACTGATCAGGGGCAGACCCTTGATGCCATACTTGGTTGCAAGATTTTCCAATGTTGCATTGGTCAGGGCAGACTGAACTTCGTGAGCACACTCCATAAATGATGCATGGTTTCATAGAGGAAGCACAGTTGCATCATATTGGTGTGGTGAGTCAGGAAAATTTTCACAGTGCAATGGAACATAATGTGTTTTCACCTGTGATGATGGAATATGAATTCCTTGGATCTCACACATGCGGCATGGGGAGTAACCATTGTGACCCTTCATGCGCATGATTATCAATACTGCAGGGATGTTGCCAAAGACAACAATTAGATATGCATGAAGAAGAAAAATGGTCATCGTGATGGCATTGAATGCAGAGACACCGAGCTCCAGCTGTAAAGGTTCCTGGACTAACAGCCAAAGGAATGAATCAAAATTGCCAGGCTTCTTTGGTCCAGGAATTTGCAGTTTTGGTACAGTGCTCGAAAGGACCGAAGCCATCAGAGGACAAACCAAGTGCAATATCACAAGGGTCAGAGAAGAACCAATCCAGAAGCTCTTTGCCACCAACAGTGGCAAATGACTCCCAAAGTAGGGAGTAATGAGTGCCATCAAAGATATCTGTCACTTTTGTTGGGTTGTGTTGGTGACTAGCTCTGTATTGCATCTTTCTTGCATAGGGGGAACTTGAGACCATTGCACAGAGGCAGGGAATAATTGGTAAGTACTAAAAATATGCCTGAGGTGTTGTCCCATGAGCTTTATATCAATCAGTGTCACACTTTGGACATTTCAACAAGGTTTCATATGGGCCAGTGTAGCAGATGCACAATGATGGGCAGCAATCATAATGCACAGGCTGGAAACCTGAAAGGGACTGGATATGTTTCTCAGTGTTCTTCAATGTGTCTATTGAAGCTTGGGGGAAGGCAAAGTGAAGTTTGTTCAATGTCTCAGGTGTCAGCCAGTAGCACAGTAATAAATATAATTACAGACCTAACTTCAAGGCTTCTTTTAAGAAACCTTCACCCAGAACATCCCATACCAAAACTCCTTCTTGTCCTGGCTCTGCACCCAGCATTACATATTCATCATCCTGCTGAAAACCATCCGAATACTTCTCTTCATCGCTAAATTCTTCTTCTTCCTCCTCCTCCTCCTCCTCCTCTTCACCAAGTATGGACTGCCAAACATGATTAGACCCCCACCACTGTTGCCCAACCTGTTCAACATAATCCACAATGCAATGAGAGCACCATAACTTGAACAGGCCATAACCATCATGGTTTCCAGCAGCATTGGTGTGAGTTGGTGTAGCAAGCTGAGTAGTATTGTGGTCAACTCCTGATGGTCCTGCCTCACCCATGGGGAAATCTCCATCATCGGGATAAATTGGCGGTGAGCTACCCTTGAACAGATGGGTATGGGATGTTGTCCAGCACTGGGCTACCTTGAACGGATGGGTATGGGACATTGTCCAGCACTGGGCTACCTTGAACAGATGGGTATGGGACATTGTCCAGCACTGGGCTACCTTGAACAGATGGGTATGGGACATTGTCCGGCACTGGGTTACCTTGAACAGATGGGTCTGGGACATTGTCAGGCACTGGGCTTGCCAATTCCTCAATGGGAGGAGGGCTGTTTGCAGATGCAGGCCTTGAAGCAACAGCTTGTTGAAGAGGGCCGAGGCATCCAACCAGTTCTTGCTTTGCAGGTTGGTGAGAAGACTTCCATCGAGGCTGAGAGCCCTGGCCATGGCTTTGTACCAATGATTGGCTCTGTAAAAGAACACTTGAGGCAAGGAGTAATGGACCTTGCCCCTGCAGATGACGTGATTCTGTCCTTTGAGTTACTCAATTGTCGCAACCACATGCACAGAAACATTTAACCATACTGGATTGATTGTCATAGTAGTAGAGAACATGGTTGACATTTATGTATTGTACTGGCATCAATGTGTTGCAAGGGGAAGAATAGGTTTGCTGTGATCTGGACATTGAATTACATAAGGTCCGAACCATGAGGGGAAATGTCTTAGCCTTCCAGATCCTTTGACATAGGGTAACAGCATCAGTATGTTTTGAGAATCGATAATATATGGAGAGGACTAGGGCATGACACAGGTAACCCCCAGGTATATTTTGTGGTACCCACACCTGTACCCATCAACACCGTACCCCTATGGTTAAGGGTGCGGTATTACCGCGGGTTTTGGCGGGTTACCCGCTGTTATTCATGGGTTTTGACATGAATATGTATTTTAATAATATAATTACACTAGACTAATCTAATATATGGAATGAGAAACCCCCCCCCCCCACTCGTGTTAGCAGCAAGAGAGGGGGTGGTGCCTGTAGCCACCGAGAATGGAACAAGAGGCCCCCCCACTCGTGTTTGCAGTGAGAGGGGATGCTGCCTGTAGTCACCGAGAACAGAACGAGAAACCCCCCCGCTCGCATTTGCAGCAAGAGGGGGGGGGTGGGTGGCTGTAGTTGCCCAGAATGGAACTCATTGCTCCCCATTTCCACCCCATGAGCAGTTGCTCATGGCAGCGGTTTGGGGTGCTGTCGTGGTGGTGGTCCTCGGGTCCTTGTCATCCTGCCCTCATCGTCATCATCATTGTCCTGCCATCCTCATTGTTGTTCTGCTGCCCTCATTGTCGTCATCGTCATTCCACCTGCGATCCACCCCATGAGCAGTTGCTCGTGAGGCTGGGGGCGGGTGGTGTGTCCATTGGTTGTTGCTTGCCCAGTGTTGTCGTTGTTTGTCATTGTTCTCCCTCCCCACCACTCCTTGTTGCTGCTGCTGCCTGTCGTCATCGTCCCACCTGTGATCCACCCCACAAGCAGTTGCTTGTGAGGCTGGGGGCGGGGTGTGTCATTTCTTGGTCATCGCCGGTCCCACCACTCATGTTGGCAGCAAGGGAGGGGGTGGTAGTAGCTGTCATCAGACAGAAAAGAACCCAAGAACCCCCCCACTCACGTTTGCAGCGAGGGAGGGGGTGGTGGTGGCCATTGTTGCCCAGAAAATACTGCCAGAACCC
>QMFE01002694.1:0-11039 GCA_003314665.1 Tricholoma sp. MG77
ATTGTCATTGTTTTCGTGTCATTTTCTGCGGCGTTGGGTGTTGGGCTGGTCCTCATCGGTGGCCCCGTCCTCTTGGGTGTTCTCATTGTCGTCCTCCCCATCATCGTTGTCCTCAGTTTCGTCCACCATCTCTGTTGTTGTCAAGTAGACAGTGGTAGCTAGGTTTGTATTTCATCTGGGGGTGGGGTGTGAATTGGGGTGGTAGAGACAGAGATAGGGGACATATCTGGCGGGTATCCCGCTCCTCGGGTCTCCAATGCTGCCCCTCTGCGGTCTCCTATGCCCAAACAAGGGCTTCACATTCTGGAGGAGGGCCAGCTGGGTTTGGGTGGCCATTGTCGAGCTGCAACACTGTAATCTAGAAAAAAGAACATTAGGTAGTTGAAAGAAACGATAAAACTTACCTCTTAGACAACCCCACATTTGTTTGGATGGAGGTCATCATGGTGTTTCGTCATCATCACGCCACATTCACTACCCGTTTCCACCCTGCGAGCAGGGGCTCACAGCGGAGGGAGGGCGTGCTGGTGTAGGTGGTGGTGGCGGCCCTCATAGATGTAGCTGCTGGGGTCCCGTAGTCGTCCTGCTAGTGAGCTCGAGGGGAGTCGTTGGCTGTGCTTTCCACTCGCGAGCAGGTGCCCACTTGTTGTCGTGTTCGGCACTGCCTTAGAAGCTCCCTGTTGAGCTGTGCATCTTGTTGGTGGTCTGAGGGATGTGGTGGTGCACAATTAGTGATGTGGTGGGTGCACGAGGGTGGGGGGTGCGTACCTGACGGGTATCCCACTACATGGGTCTCCCGGTGCCTCCCTGGGGACGACCTAGCTTAACTGAACCCCTTACAACCCATTTGTAAGGGGAGGACGGCAGTGGATGGGTGGTGTGCGTTGATGTTTAAATAAACAGAGATACCTGAAAAGAAACAAAGAGCCAAAGTTAGTAAGCTAAAAACAAGTAAAATAGGAAGAAAAGACTTACTTAATGTTTGAATGGCCCCTTGGCCAGCCGAGTCATCGATGAGCATGCAGAAGCGGTGAGACGATCGATTTGATCACTGTGATGACTTGTGTTCCCATGGTCTAAACACTTCGTCAAAATGAGCATTGGATAAGTAATTACATTTACAAGCATTAAATTAGAAAAATTATGACTAGTTACTTGCTAGCTAGTGCCAACTTGGTGCTACCCATGAAAACCTGCGACACCATGTTGACGGGTGCAGTATGACACAGGTTCAGCTTTTCAGGCACCATACCTGTACCTGTGTAACCCGTGACCTTGACACCGCAGGTTTACCTGCACCCGTGCTACACCCTAATGAGGATGTTTCCATCATTGTGTTTTATCAATTGATGACAAATGTATGCTGACATGTTGCTCTACGGCGATAAACCATGTCTTCAAGCCTTGAGAAACTCATTCCTCTTTTGGATGGTTCTAATTACCTAACTTGGGCAGATGTGATGAAACCTTATCTGTGATCCCAAGAGAATTGGCAGATTGTCTCTGGTGGCTATGCCGAACCCAGAGACCCTGGTACTGGCGCTACTGCCGAAGTCCGGAAGGACTACCAGGAAAACCTGCTTCACTGGAAGAATAAGGATGACGCCGCATTCAGAACAATATTGTTACAAGTCGCATCTTCCCACCATTCTCTAGTTACAGGCAAGGTCAATGCCAAAGAAGTCTGGGACACTCTTCTCACCACTTTTGGCATGCAAGGTCCTTCACTGGTCTATGCGGACTTTAGATCTGCTTTGCAGATGAAGATTCCTATTTGCGATCCCATGCTTGAAATCTCTTGCATGCAGACCGTTTTTGGACACATGTCCACAAATCAGATTGTGATACCACAATTAGTCCAAGCCATGATCCTACTTGCTGCATGTCCGTGCGAGTACAATTCAGTTTCCTCTGTTCTTCTCCAGACATATAATAACACCAGTCTCAACTTCACAGTTGTGAAGGATGCTATCATTGCAGATGCTCAGTGTCATACTACTGTTTCTAGGCCACCTACCGGTGCTGTTGCAAACAAGATATCCACTGTCAAACAGAAGGGCCCGAATCCTAACTGGGTTCCCCAATCTGGATGATTTAAGCCGGAAGGATCTTCTAGTTCCGGAAACAATGCCAATGCTTCTAACAAAGGCAAAGGCAAAGCATTGCCTACCCGCGGTAAATGTGGAGGCAAGAAGAAGGAAGAAAGGAAACAACATGGTCACCTTGCCTCTGTCGCTATTGCCACAGATGAGCTTACCCTCCAAGAAGGTGGAGCTTTTCCTTCTGTCTCTTTTGATGGAAAGATCTTTCCAAAGCCCCCTATGCCTTCCCTGATTCAACAAATTGCTGATGTCCCTGCGACATTGGACCCTCACAAGCAGCAACCTGCTCAGCACTTTATCAGTGCTTCACCTTCCGATTCTTCTACATTGATATTTCCCAAATATCAACAAGCCTGCAATGCTCTTGAAGCATTAGATCTTGCGAAGTCCTCGCATAATCTTAAGCCTCTTGAACAAGTCTTCACAGAACGTGTGCTCAAGAAACAAAAGACTGAGGATGATTTGTCATCAAAGCCTGATGATGATCTTGTCTCGCTCGGATCGAACACTGAAGCTCACGCTTCCAGTGACTCGATCTATAGCATGACATGTGCATTGATGCGTGGAGACCCCATCTCCCCAAACAATGGCACAGCAGCACGGTGGAGTGAGATCGACGATTGCTATGTCGATGAACCCCTCTTCATTCCCTCTTGGGAAAATGAGATGATTTCTTCATCATCCTCGGATGAAGAACCACCTAAGATGATTCCGCCTCCAGTGGAGGGATCATTGAAAGATCACATTGACTATGATTTACAGGAAATGCTCGATGACCTAAAGAATTGCAAGTATATGGAGGAATACGCTGGCAAAAGGTTAGTCCATTCACCGAAATGTATTCATAAAGCTAAACCAGCTCCAGAGAACTATTCTAATTGAAAGTTTGGGAGATCGAATAAGGACGTTGATGACGCTCCATTTAAATATTCAGACTGGGTAGCAAGAGGACATATCGTACCTCAATTATGTCTAACATGTATTGGCAAATGTAACAATAATGAACCATGTGGCACTGGAGCAGACTGGGTCTTAGATTCAGGCGCCTCATGTCATTATACCACTCATATGTCTGATTTTTCATCATATGAGAAAATCCATGAGAACACATTTGTCACTACTGCAACCAAAATGGTTTGCATACAAGGCAAAGGTGCTGTTTTCATCAGACATACTGTCAAGGAACAGAATGTGAAATATGATCGGACCACCCAATTGTATCCTGTCTTCTATGTCCCTGACATGACAGTCCGATTGCTGTCGATGGGAACTTTCCTACGGAAAGGACAGAACCATGTGGTTGGCTTTGCCAATAATATCCACATTATCAATCAAGACGGGAAAACAATATTTTCAACTGAACCCCAACTGGGATCAGAAGAAACAGTATATTGGGCTTTCACTCATATTGAGAATTCTAAAAGCATGGACACTACGGCTGTCGCCATGTCTATACATGTTGCTGACTACCAAATCTGGCATAAGCGGCTCGGTCACATGAATGACCAAGCAATGCTTAAACTGCCTCAGTGCACCAAAAACTTCCTGGGTAAAATACACAAGTGGAAAGATACACCCACCTGTTCTGGCTGTATGGAAGGGAAAATGACATGCAAGTCATTTCCTGACTCCGACTCGAGAGCCAAAGACAACTTTGAGCTGATCCATTCGGATCTTAAATCTCTACCTGTGGCTTCGTACCACAAATACAAGTACTTCATCGTATTTGTTGATGATAAGTCATCAGGCCATTGGATTCAGTGCTTACGCCTGAAATCTGACGCTAAGAAAGCAATAAAGCAATTTGAAGCACTAGTCAGAGTCCAATACAAGTCAACTATTCATTGATGGCGCATTGATACAGGGGGGGGATTCATTAATCTCGATTTGGATGATACACTTAAAGATCTCAGCATAAAAATCGAGAAAAGTGTACCATATATGCACCAACAAAACAGCTGCACAGAGTGCATTATCAGAACTATCATGGAAAAAGCACAAGCATTGCACTTTACCGCATGCTTACTGCAATCCTGGTGGGAATTTTGTGTTGAACATGCAGTCCATCTACACAATATGACTCCAATTGCCCACCTTAACTGGTGAACTCCTGTTCAGGAGCTCAAAAACAAGCTTCCTGACATATCATAATTACAAGTATTTGGATGCAGAGCTTATGTATTCTTACCAGAAGAAAAAAGAGCTAATAAGCTCGCACCACGGTCTGAATTGATGACCTATATTGGTGTTGAAAGTGGTGTAAAAGGTTACAGGTTTATGCGACGATCTGGTGCAATGTTCTTAGGAGCCACAGCTACCTTCGACGAAACCTTGTTCCTACACTGCAAGAGTGCACAAACTCCTCCTAACTTACAACTAGGAGGATTACCACCCATCTTACCGGAAGTACCACACAACCATTCTGACGGAAGTAGCAATGATGGCAATGATAACAATCAACATGATCGACCAATGCCACCAGCTAGACACCCTTCTGTGCCATCACCAGATCAACCTGATCCTGATGTCGGGGATAACAAAAGCGAACAAGGCGCTCCTGATGAGGATGCTGCCACCATTCCACCTGATTCGCCACAGGTACCTCCATGCACCTTAAGTCAAGATGACTTTGAACCGTGAAGGAGTGGTCAGGCCAAGTGGAAACAATTGCCACCTTGCCGATCTGAGTGAAAAAGGTTCATCCCAAACCGTCCTGGTAACATCTATGGAGAGGATCATGTACCCTCTGACATAGAAAGAGATATTCAAAGATCTCGGTATTGGAAAAAGCATGTTGGCATGGATGAAAGAAAGATTCACTATCACTATCATCCTTATGACTGACATCATCCTCCAGGCAGTACCACCCCGAATCTTACAATGGATTCACCTCCATCTTCAGAGTCATCTGAATCCAATGCTGAAGAAGACAAGCTTGAATATATAGATGCCCAGGAATCACATCTCGCGAGAGATATGAAAGAAGGCAGACATTGCGGTATTAGTTTCCTGCTTCACAAAGCAACTAGCCCAGCTAATATTGATTAGTGCTTAAAGGTCCAGTCCGGTCCCAGTTTTTATCCTCCTCGAGGAAGGACCAGGACCAGAACCGGTTCTTATATTTTAAGTTTTCAATGAGAACCAGACCAGACCATTTAGGACCGGTCTGCATCGGTTACAAATTGGTTCAAAAACCGGTCAAGACCGGTTTTTGACTGATTTTTGACCTACTGACTACATGTAATTAGAGTATAGTACAATACAAAAGAAAAATCAAAAGAATGAGAAAGAGAAAGAATAAAAAAGAATAAAATCCACCACCACCCTGGCATTTGCAAGTGAGGGGGTGGGGTGCCTGTTTCATTGTCATTGTGCCCATTCGTTGTTGTTGTTGTCGCTGTTCGCCGTTGTTGTTGATGTCCCCATTTGTTGTTGTTGTCCCCATTCATCGCTGTCATCGTTGTGCCCATTCGTTGTTGTCCCCATTCTTGTTGTTGTTGTTGTTGTTGTTGTTGTCCCTGCTCAATGTTGTTGTTGTTGTCCCCAGTTGTTGTTGTCCTGTTCGTTGCCACTGTTCCCCGTTAGTCTTTGTCGTCCCCTGTTAGCTGTCCCCCGTTAGTCGTCGTCCCTCCCTATTGGTCATTGTTGTTGTTCCCAGTTAGCCATTGTCGTCCGCTGTTAGTCATTGTTGTTCCCCATTAGTCGTTGTCGTCCGCTGTTAGCCGTCCCCATTAGTCGTTGTCCCTCCCTATTGGTCATCATTGTCATTCCCAGTTAGCCGTTATCATCCACTGTTAGTCATTGTCGTTCCCCGTTAGTCGTTGTCTTCCGCTGTTAGTTGTCCCCCATTAGTCATCGTCCCTCCCTATTGGTTGTCATTGTCGTTCCCAGTTAGCCATTGTCGTCCCATGTTAGTCATTGTTGTGGTCGTTCCATTATCCACCCCGCAAGCAGAGGCTCGCAGCGGTGGTATCAAGTGGGTAGTGGCCGTAATGTCATTGTGACAAATATAGTACCTAAAACAAAAGAAAAAGTTAGTTAGGTATATATTAAAACAAGAAACAATGGATTTACCTGGGGCCCAAATGACATCTCGTCATTTGGACCCCATTCCCCTTCGTTGAGGCTTGAGGTAGTGGCCATGGGGTGGGAGAGGTAAGTTGGAGTGTGTGTTGTGGCTTGTGGCAATACAGTACAAATAGGTATAAACATATAAATGAAACATGTAAACACGTCAAAAACACTTAAACGAAAATGCATGACCATGCAAACAGGTACAAATGGTCCGTGCTCACGTTGCACTATTTAAACAGCTTGCTTTTCACTCTTTCCCTTCGGGTGTGCCCCATCCTACATATGTGAATAATATTATAATTGTATATATTAGTAGGTTTACTACCATTGTAAGTTATGGACCATGAGTTCGGTCCTTAACTGGTCTGGACCAGTTTTGGACGGTTATAGTAAGTATCAACAAAAATGGAAACCGAGGACCAAACTGCTTCAACAAGCCATTGAGCCATAACTGTTGGTCCTATAGGACTGGTTACAGTTCGGTTCAGTTTTCGGTCCTTTTCCGGTCCTGAGGACCAGACCTTTAAGCACTAATATTGATGCTGATGCCTCCAACATGAAATTCAGCAATCTGAAGTTGCTATCACTGCAGCTTAAAACAGATTGGTTGAAGGCATGTCATGAAGAACTCACAGATCTTCATTGCCGCAAAGTCTACAAACTTGTAGAGCTTCCACCTGGCCATAAAGCCATATCAAACAAATGGATTTTCCTCATCAAAGCTGATGAGAGAAAACGGGTCTGACTTGTAGCCAAGGGCTATTCACAAGTCGAAGGCATCAACTATGACGAGATTTTCTCACCAGTCATGCACTATGAAACTGTTCACATCACTTTTGGGCTTAGTGCTCTTGAAGGCATGTACATGACAGGTTTTGACATCAAAGCAGCTTTCCTATATGGAAAACTTGACAAAGAAATATATATGAAACAACCTGAGGGCTTCGTTCTCACTGGCAAAGAAGACTTAGTTATGGTGCTCCAGAAAGCGCTGTACGGCCTTAAACAAGCCACTTTAGCCTGGTGGAAAGAACTTGAAGTGTTCATGAAAACTCAGGGATTTCACCATACCTATGCAGATGCAGGTATTTTCATCTACAAGGACAAATGGGGCAGGATCATAATTGCCCTTGTTTACGTTGATGACGGTCTGTTTATGGGGACAGACAAGTCACTTGTAGATAAAAAGAAATGAGCGTGCCTTGAGCACTGGGAACATTGTGACACAGGCGAAGTCACTGAATTCCTTGGCATCCATGTCACAAAATAAGCGAGCAAAATAAAGCTCAATCAGCAGAAGTACCTGAAAAAGGTCCTTGATCACTTTAACATGTCAAATGCCAAAATCGCACAAACACTGCTGCCTGCAGGATATAACCCTATGGCGAATGATGCGATGGTCAACCCGACCTTATGCCAAAAATACCAAGCTGTAATCGGATCATTACTGTATCTGATGCTCAGCATGAGACCTGACATAGCTTTTGCTGTGATCAAAATGTCTCAGTTCTCGGCTAATCCCAGCCAAGAACACTTAGACAAAGCAATGCACATTATGCGCTACCTAGTTGGAACGCAGAATTACACAATTGTCTATGATGGCCAAAAATCTGAGAGCCTTATCGGCTACACAGATTCAGATTGGGCTGCTGATACGTTCAAGCGCTGATCTACAACTGGCTTTTTCGCTACACTTGCCAGTGGCATAATTTGTTGGCAATCATGCCTACAAAAAACTGTAGCTTTGTCATCCACAGAAGCCAAATACATGGCTCTGTCTGACACTTCACGTCAGATTAAGTGGATACAGTCCTTACTCGGTGAACTTGGATATAAATTGAAGGGCATACCGATATGCACTGACAACCAAGGATCAATCTTTATCGGATCCAATCCAGTTCAAGAATGATGGACAAAACACATCAATATTTGCTACCACTATGTACACGACTGTATCGAATCAGAAGACATCGAGGTCTTCTTCTCAGAAGGAAAAGAAAACCTGGCTGACATGTTCACAAAGAACCTTGGCACCATTCCTTTTCTTAAATTTCGGGATTCTCTTGGAATAATCTTCAAGCCAAGTTGAATGCAAAATTGGCAGTACAACTTGTGGGGGGGTGTTGAAATCGGATATTCCTAAACTCCTCAATTATGTAATATACTGACATTACATTTACTCTTATTGCACATATGCACTGTATATATGTAAAGGTTTAATCCTTTACAGTAGACACCTAAAACTCATCATGCACCAAGCAGAGTATGACCCAATTCTATAGGTGGATATACTGTGCTAATGCGGTGACAAGCTAAGAGGTTCTGCTTATGTAAGTAATACCTAAACAAGTAATGCCCCCCACCACTGCACATAAGTAAGATTGAATCTGTTACACACCCCCTTTTGAGATTGCTAGTACAGCAATCTAATATAATCACCAAAAATAAAAGGAAATATGAAAGAAGGTGTATATATATCTCAACAAATGAATGTCGGTGTTAAACCAAAATTAAAAGAAAGGAATAAATGTGGGTGAGTCCAAAAATATTGACATCAAAAGAGTCCATGTGAAATCCAAGGCCTCACCATATTAACCAAGCACATTGAGGTAGTGGTGAATCCAGGAGCAAGTTCCACAGGTTGTAAATCTCATCGTCCTCTGACAGATTTTTAGATCTTTGGAGGAATGGTGGATGAACATGGAACAAGACATTGTCCCCATCCATCTCCTGAGTCTGGGTATGGGTAGAGCCAGAAACTAGGGATGGTGATAGCTCATACAAGAATGAACACAATTTCAATTGTCCTATACTACTAGCTAGTTGAGCTAGTGGAAGAATGGTGGAGAAGTGCCAAGCACTGACCCCATCCACCTCCTGGCTCACAATGGGTGAGCGAGAGCCTAGGGGTGGCAATGGTGGGTGGAATTGCAATGCAGGATCACAGCCCCTGATAATGTGGGTTAACACGTGTACCCCAGGCTTCAATAAACCTTGGGTTGAGGTGCAATATGGACATGTTGATGTACAAATATATACAAGGTACGGCCAGCAATCAAGTGACGCTGACCAACATTAAGTCTCCAAAGATGTATCGCTCAGCGATCCATCCTCAGACCAATCACCCCCCCTGGTCAGTTGCTGACATGATAAGGTGAGTGGAGCTGGTGGTTCCCTGCTCACCATCCATAGACCAGGTATTTGGTAAGCTACTCATCGACATCGCAATGAGGGCGAAAGCATCTGTAATGTCCTCTTCTGATAGCTCAGATGAGACATCTGGTGTCTCTTCTGATTGCTCAGAATCGGTATCTCCAGTATGAGTCATTGTTGCCAAGGTAGACCAAGCGGATAAGGAGTCCCTGGGTGTCAAACCCATGGATTCGTCCTCAGTCCGGTCTGAGGTCGTTGGGTGTATAAACCGGAGTGAGGACCATCCAGCCTCCAGCCTCCAGGCTATCAATATCACTAGACGTTGAGCGGAACATCCAGAGGGGAAGGGCGACAAGGGCTAGCGTGCCGAACAGAATCAAATTCAGAAATACAAATAGGCCTATGTTGGCGGCCTCATCAAATGAAGGAGAGGAAGTAGGGACAGTGGCCATAGCAATGTTGGTAGAGTGAGTGTATTGTGGGGGAAAATGAGGAGAAGGAAGAAATGAACCAGTTGTTTGGTTCTGATATGTGAAAAGGCGGAAGTTGAAATTGAAAGTAAAATAGCCAGTGACAGTGGCTGGAATTGATACTCCGCCCCTGATCACATGTTTGGCCAATCAAAAAAGACAGGCATATTAAATTATTATATCACTCGAGGCCCTCATACCTTGGGCCTCTTGTGTGGGTATTTTACCCCTTTGCCCCTTCAAAATTTCATTCCTGATCGCTTCCCGGGTGTTAGTATTCACTGGTGGATCTGAAGAAGTGGAAGGATCATAATTTTCAAAATATGCCCCTTCAGATTGATACCACAGGATGGTCTCAAATTGAGGGTAGAGAATAATAAATTTAATTATAGAATAAAAATTAGGATGACTACATGCCCCTTCAGATTGATCCCACAGGTGGTGGTCTCAATGCTTGGAGGGGGGTTGTTGTCGAATGAAGAATGAAATTCAAAAAGCATAAAGCATCAGGAGTTGCAGCATGCATAGCATGTCTCGACATTTGATACTTGTTAGCTGAGGTGCATGGCCACAAGCGTAATGATGTGGTCACGCATCTCAGCATTTCAGCGAATTGTCGCTGGTTGACAGGATTAGGTCTGTGCATGGTGCGCACAGTCACACATCTCAGGTAAAACATAGTATGGGTACATTTCCTGTGCTAGCTGCATTGTGAGCATCCATTTGTCAATGGCCATTTCTTATAACGCTGCTTGCGACTGGTGGAAATGGTTATAACCATGAGATGGGGTGTCTCATTGGTTGAATGTATGTGGGCACCCAAGGTCTCGTTGTTATGGGTGGCCCCAGTGGGTTCGTTCATGCCTCGTCTGTTAACGAGTCATGACAATTCACTGATCAAGCTCATAGGGTATCAAGTACCACTTGAACGATAATTATTGTTCTCGGGTTTCTCAGGTAACAAGTAGTATGACAGTTCTCACCATAGCGGCGGACGAGCACTGTACTTTAATATTCTAATTACATCGGTCTCTTCAGTCATGAACGAGCACTGTCATTCATGCTTAGTAGTGGCCTTACAGTTCAGTTTGGTTTACTGGTTTTTCCTGTTACAAGTGGCTGGACCTGTAAGCACTAGCTGTAAAGGAGGAAGTCTTGCAAATGCAAGGCCAGATGACTAGTGCTCATCACAGGTAACCCGCAGGTGACTTGACCTCTACCCGCACCCATACCCACGCTC
>QMFE01002700.1:0-14114 GCA_003314665.1 Tricholoma sp. MG77
GGACTCACAAACCATGATAGGCAGGCCTCCAACTGCTTGTTGAACTGCTTTCAAAAGGCCAAGGCTGGGAGTGGTTCCGCCGCCTAGACCGAGGTTTGCACATAATTCAAGCCTATCAGCGCCTCCCCTTGCAGCACTACATCGTGTCAGAAAAACAACAAAAATATGTACACGCTGACACAGACTGGAGAGCAGATTGGACAGAGTCAACACAGACTTCGATGATGATTGAGGGAGGAAGAACCATCGACAACCCGAGGTTCAAGTTGAGCACATTTATGTAAAATGATGTCACGGTCACGTTTTATGGCAAGCCCTCGTCCGACGAGCCTGAGTCAAACGCAGCGGCACTTGTTCTCTTGGTTATGACATGGCTAGGTTTTGAAATGGTTATGGCCGATGATGCGAACGTGGCGTTTGTGACGGGTGTCTGATATCACCGATGCACTCATGTATGCTATATAATCTTAAAAGGCCTCCTCGAAGACAACGTCTCTTTACAAGATGTCTTCAAAAGACATGCTCACCGCATACTACTGTCGCCGTTCTCAATAGACAAGAGCAGGAGTTATCTGGCCTGGACAGCCAGTCATTTATTTTACCATGATCGAGACATAACATCTGACATCGCTCGTCAGCCGGCGTTGAATATTCTAAACTTGAGGTTTGGGATGACAATGGCATGCCCGGCTGAATGTGTGGGGCGTGGCAAGTATGTCTCTTTAAATTTCAGATCTCCCTGTTCATCTTGCCTTTCGCTAATGTCAATATAGGCTCAAGGGAAAGACCACAGTCCTCAGTGGCATAGGACGTGCGGGAGACATTACCAAATGCTCAAATTTGATAATACGTCGACCAGCTCGTGTAGAGAATTTGCAGAAATTGACTTGAAGAAACTCCCTTTCGTTCTAACATTCTGCAAATGATTGCGGCAAAGTTTACGCTGCCTCGTCTCAACTGTGGATCCAGCATGATAAACATGACTTCCTTTGCCGAATAGGTTCTGCCGCCCAAGCATGCCGATTTATTCACCGAAATATGTTAGCGCTTGACGCTGGCGTTAGTTGATTACTGTCAAGCCCGCGCCAAAAGGCATACTTACGTGTCAATGCCAGTGCCATTGCCCCTGGGCCTGTTGTTCACTGCTCTTCGGCAAGCTCACGCCTAGCAAAAGGCATAGCCCGGGAAGGTCTGGGAGTTGGTATGCCTATTCATGGACTTGTAGGGCAACCTGCTGAACTACGATCCGCATTTGTATTCCTGGCTGCTAGTGACACGTATCATGACAGGACAAGTGTTGCATCTTAGAAATACTATGTACGGCTGTGTTACCGTTGTTCCGACTTTCTTGGTTGTGTTTACATAATAGACTGGCAATGCTTCGTATTAGAAGCCGTCTTGATGCGAGAGAACTACTAGTAAGTTCAAACAGCGCTTCCGGAAACTAAAAAAAAGCGCGTCGGATTCTCATTACAGCTATTTGCAGAACGATAGGCCCTTTCGCAAAACCTTTGTTTATGTGCTGTATTTGATACCATCAGTGATGCTAGTCAAATGCCGATGCGCCGATATACGTTGACCAGCCTTGCTCGCTACCGGCATATCCATGGCACATCGAAATCACTGATGGAACAAACAAAAAACATAAATAAGCCGTTTTCGAAAGGGCCTATTGTTCTGCAAATAGCTGTAGTTTCCGGAAGCGCTGTAATTGTATTATAATATTATGTCAAGTAGTTTGCTAACATTTTGTGTTTTTTATACGTACTACCCCCTGAGTTACTGATGATCGATGATCGATGATGAGAACCAAAAATCTCGTCTTGGGAGCTATATTTCAAGCACTCGAACAGTGACTAGCAGCACATGGTACAAGGCCAAAGATCGACTTGTACTCAATAGTTCCTGCCAGCATTGTACAAATTAAGATATTACATGGGCCTCCCCAGTCCCTCATAAAAAGTGATAATCTTCCTTATGTTCGGACAGATGGCAAGCCGCACTCTCTCGTTGTCCTCCACGAAACGGTGGCCCGTTCTCTCAAACCATGCACCAAAGTCAATGATGCGGTCACTTGAGAGTGCATCCCGTTGGAAAGACCACTTCAACTGATGTATCACTGGAAGGAGAGACCTTGATAATATCAGAGATGATGATTCAATATCGGGAAGTACGCCAGCCGTATGCAGCGAGTGTACAACGTCCCTCGGCGAGGCAGAGCGGCGCTTGAGCTGAATGGATATTACATCACCAGCGTGCTTACGCGCTAGCTGCATGCTATTCTCGTATTGGACAACAGACTAGAACAGTGAGATGTAAGCGGCGTGGGGTCGTCATATTCATGCAAAAAGAACCCACGTTGGGCGAATAGAAATAGAGCCCCATTCTCCACCTCCTCTCAATGCCCAGACCACACACAACACCCCGATGAACCAGGTCCCCAATTGTGGGTCTGAAAGTCACACCATGTGGATCTGCTCCATGCAGAGAATGCTGCAAGCGTGAGGGAGTGATCACTCTGAGGCGAGTTTGGTGTAGGACTGGGTCCGATGCCAAACTAGCCAGCACGGGTGACACTTGGACAATAGCAGCAAGGTCTGGTAGGTCGAGGTAAGAAACTAGATGGATTATCAGCGGCTTCGGATAGGGCATACTAATAAGTACACACATATATGTAGAATTATTTCAGGGGGAATATCACACCAATGGGAAGAAGGGAATATGGGGGACATGATTGTTCAAGAGAACCAGACATGGTGAGTCGTGTATTGGTTCTCAGATCGCCCACCTTCAAGTTGCCGCTTCCACGTCGGATCTGTCACACACGGGACTAACTTGAAATTGCCATGGCGGCCGCATAGGACGGATCAAACTTCAAGAGACTTTGAGTCGAACTTCTTGACAGAAAGCGTAACATTGTATCGAAGGTAGAACTGACTTGCCAATCAAACAGGCGTAACGTAGAATAGGCGAAGAACAGAAACGTAATTGGTATGTAATTTGGTATGTGGAAGTTCTGAAGCTAATAATCAAGGGACTAATGATACAAATTGGGGAATTATCGGCATTATTTTGTTCGAGGTGGAGTGCTTGAGACCATAATTTTTCGGTGTTCCATGAAGTCTGCGGGCTCGTGTGTCATCAATAGTTCGTTCCAGTAGAAGGCAAGGAAAGGGAAAATGCAAAAAACCTGTCAAACAGGACGGCAAGAAAAAGGTGTTTCATCACATTGTCAACGTTGCCCTTTCCACATCCACCCTGATGCCATAGATACCGGGTTCCTCGAGGCTAGGATCCCTGCCTCCTCTGAAACCCATTTCCAATGAATTGTATGCAGGTGCGGGAGTCGCACTATGACTCTCGCCCTCCGGCAAAGGTTCCCCATCGTCTCCACCGACAGCAGTGCTAAGACTCCCCAAGTCAAGGCCCAGCCCAAGACGAATATCGTCCATCTCGACCATGTCCTGCTCGATGTCGAGATCCATGTCGGGAGGGATACTCCCGAGGGTGCTCAGTAAAACATTAGATCCGATGGTGCCGATCACTCCGCGACTACGTCGACCATAACCTCCTTTGTTTCGATGGCCGGGCGGGGTGAAGGGAGAACATTGTTGTTGTGTCATGGACTTGGTCGTGAAAGCCGCAATACCCGTGCCTTCTGAGTGCGACACAGTCTCTGATCCGCGTTCGCGGAGATCGAGAATCTGTGCAATGAACAGGAATCATAAGTATATGCAGTCATACCGACGGATTTCTGACCAAACGACAGGCAAGAACAGGACCCATCATGACGCTTAATGGAATGTTGATAGCAGATATAACTTGGCGAGGTCTAGTTAATTAGGCCGGGGAAGTTAATAGTACTGTATGACAGCTAGTGAAAGCCAGTGAACCACATACTGTAGATAAAATATACCGTTGACCTAAAATGACTTTTAAACTTGGAGCAGAGCAAGACACGAACCAGCACATACCAAATTTGCAATGGAAATCAAGATGTAATAGAAAACACCTAAATACTGGCAGTGAGCGACAGGAGTCTTAACCAAACTTGAACAACTTGAATGCCATACCTTCTCGAAGGAAGGTTTGGATCAGTCGACTGTTTGGACCGCCGTTGTTTCTACGGATGGTAAAGGCCTTCCAAACCGTCATGGCTGTTACGACAGTATCAAAGAGAAGTGGAGCAATCTGGGGAAAAATGAGAATTACACATCATAACGAAAAGGAATACGTACGAAAAAGCCTATCAGATTATTAGTTAATGAACCAAGAACAAGACGGACTCAGGAGTGAATAGACGCGCCTAAAAGATGCGCCGAATGAGGTTTTGACATGGGAAAGCAAGGTCCCTTCTCCTGATATGTCCGTAAGCTGTGAGTTCTGGTGTCAGTAAAGATGGGCATACAAATGGTCCCGGGGGTTTGGCAAAGGGGAGCACTGCAGTGAAGCTTCAGTAGTGAAATATCATTGTAGCAGCATGAGAACTTACAAAGCATCTGGGTAGTGTCAACATAGAGCTGATAGGCCACCACTCCAGATATCGCAGAAATGAGGAACCATAATACATAAACGTTGCGATTGAAGAAAGCATAAGTGCGAATTAAAAGCACGGCTAATATATGCGTGAAAATTGTGAGTTGAATTGAAATCATTGGCAACCGAGGGCTCACATTCAGAACCAACTTGATTCCACATGGCAAGAGCGACCGGGATCTAAAATTCAGCTGGACTCCTGAATAAAGTTTGTAAGAGAATGAAATACATCAGACCTTATAAATCTTTTCGCAGTCCTCCCTGGTATGGTCAACAACAAAACAGAACAGTAAATACGGGACGACAGTGATGACCCAGTAGCTGGGTTAGTAACAATGTGAGGTGGATACTATACGCTATAAGCAGTGATAGCTTGCCGGCAGAAGAGGTAAGCCATTTTGACGGGTGTCCAGTGGGTCCTCCAGATCTTAGAAGAAGACCGTCAGAAAAGTATGTACAAGATGGCCGAGACGACAGGAGAATTTACGAAGCGATATTCCCTGGCTAAGCTGATGATCCAGTCCCAGATAACCACGGCATCTGTTATGGAGAATACGCGTCAAATTACCGAAGAACAATTGGGGGGAGTTTTTTCATACACATGGCTGGGAAATCCGAGGTTGAGCAAGAAATGAAACGCGCGTGAGGTCAAGACTACGTACCACAAAAGTATACTTGAGTGACATATATAAAATGTTCCGCGGCAGGATCTGGGCTGTCCATGATTGAGGATACGAGGAAGGGATACGAAGAGATAAACTGTCGGGACAGTGGTCGTCAGAAAACAAGAGGGAAGGAAGAGAATTATTATTTTGAGACAGGGATAAACAGACATTCACCCAGCTCTACAAGAAGCAGCCTCTCGTCCTTTTCCGGCCATGAGTCTGCTGCTCCGAGAATCGTTGACAACGCTTTGCTTCTATACTCCATTCTTCGACTGAATGGCTTCCAATCCATGCATACGTAGCTCAACCATCACATGGTATGCACGCCACTGGATTCGCCGCCCCAAGATCTAGCACGGATATCCCTTGAATCTTCCGTGCGCACGTAATTTCAAGTTGGCGGCGACTGAACTTCGATTTTTGATCGCGATCGGCACACGATCGAGGAATATTCATCACGTGCGCCGGTTCAACTGGCGTGACTTTTACTACCATGTCGTCGGGCATGCAAAATATCCGTTTACGCCGTCCAGAGCCACAGGCACCGACCCCCACACCCGCCAGACATACAGGAATTCTTCAAGATCAACTTCGGAGGTCTGTACCCCTCTTATTTCGTCCAATTTTACTTCAAATTGCGACGTTAGAGCTCAACGACGTCCATGGAGTCCAAGCTTCTCCTTCGCCGTCCGAATAATCTTGCTCATGCGCGTCGCAGCAGCAATGTATTCCAGTATTGCAGACTGTGACGAAGGTGTGTTTTCATTTGAACGTATACTCAACTCCTGATTGAACGATCATGCAAAAGTGTTTAACTTTTGGGAGCCCTTGCATTTCTGGGATCGTGGCCATGGATTCCAGACCTGGGAGGTAACTCCACAGTATGCCATACGCAGCTGGGCCTATGTACTTCTGCATGTCTTGCCTACCCATCTCACGCGCCTCGCTCTCGGTCTCGAAAAGGTTCATATTGTTGCCTAGTTTCATTCAACTTGACTAACCACTACATCTGGAAGCGGCCTGCCTTTTTCGGTGTTAGAATACTCTTGGCGCTTATCTGCACACTGGCGGAAGCAAGGTTTTACAGGACTGTATCAGAAAAAATTAACGAGAGAGTTGGCCGCTACCTCTTTTTCATGCTCCTGTTCAGTGCTGGAATATGGCATGCCTCTGTTGGTATGCAACTAAACCTGCCGTTTTGAATGGTCTAACTTTGAGGTTCCAGCCTTTCTTCCTTCTTCATTTGCCATGTACATGAACATGTTTGCTTTTTCGTATGCGTTGGATCCACCGAGTCTCAAAAATCATCAGAGGACCACGATGGCGATATTATGTTTCGCAATAGGAGCTATCGTTGGTTGGCCATTCTCGTTGGCTTTAGCTATTCCTTTCGTGGTGGAAGAACTCGTCGTTTATGGTGCGGATCGAGTCGTTCCAGAAGCTCGTCTGTCTTGGCTGTTGAAGCGCTGGAGACGCCTTGTGGGCGCCGGAATGATCGCTTCCCTCATATTTGTAAAGGCATATTCACTTCGAAGTCATCCTGGTCTTTAATCGGTCTTTCAGATACCTGTCATCGGTGTCGATAGCCTCGTATACGGAAAACTGGCGGTGGTACCTTGGAATATTGTTCGCTACAATATATTAGGCGGCTCTAAGCGAGGGCCTAATCTCTATGGAACATCTCCTTGGAGTTTTTATTTCCTTAACCTCGTTTTGAACTTCAATATCCTCGTTCCATTATCTCTTCTAGCACTTCCAACTCTCGCCGTGACATATGTCATTGATCGCAAGCGATTGGGCTTTTTTACACCATCACCTGACCAGAGTTCTCCGTTCACGATTCTCGGTCTTCGACTCCTTCCGTTCTATCTCTGGCTTGGCATACTTACTATTCAGGCACATAAAGAAGAGCGTTTCATGTTTCCCGCGTATCCGATGCTTTGCTTCAATGCTGCCGTGACTCTGTATCTCATGCGCGGCTGGCAAGAGGTTGCCTTTATCAAGCTGACGAATTCTCCTTACCGAGCAAGTATAGTTGTTGCTTTCGATGTTATGTCTACTGATTTCCATAATTTTAGGCCTCGCAGTCATCGATATTCCGAACCTTCACATTGTCTGTCATTGTAAGCACGGCTGTCATTTCAATTTCCCGTATTCTGGCTCTTCGGAATTACTACCACGCCCCCATGACGGTTGCTCATTTCTTTGAAACGCATGAACTCCCACGGCTGCTTAATGCCACTGGACTTCTTCCTGTCTATCCGGCCAACATGCCCGAGGCAGACATTCCACGTGTCGATCTTTCGCCAGTTCATCAGTTCGATCTGAACTTGTGCTGGTCAAAAGAATGGCACAGATTTCCTGGACACTACCTCGTTCCGGACGGTATAGCCGTAGATTTTGTCAAGAGCGAATTCGATGGACTTTTGCCGGCACATTTTATGAACCTTTCTTCCGATAGCCAGGTGTCGCGTAGATGGTCGCGGCCGGGCACAAGAAATATTCCTGAAGGAATGAATGACTTGAATCAAGAAGAGCCAGCACACTACGTGAGTTGTTCCTGTATTATTTGGATTTGGATTTTCTGACAGTGCTTAGGTTGATATTCGAAGATGCCATTATCTCGTCGACCTAGACTTTCCTCTTCATCCAATCTCCTCACTACTTGAACCTCGCTATGCCGTGGATGAAACAACATGGGAGCGTGTATTCTGCAAGCCTTTTCTGGATGCAAGGCACTCCCATTTATTGACAAGGACTTTGTGGATGCCGGGAGAAGTCTGGCAGAGTTTAAATGAGTTTGGTGATTACTGTCTCCTGAAAAACAAGGCACTTGTTAGGGCAAAAGAAGTTGAGGTCGCACGTCGTATACAAGACGGGAGTTTCTAAACCGTACTATCAATCAAAGTAGAACGCTTGTATTCGAAAATTACAACTTGGGTATCGATATCACGGCAGCAATCCGCTGCCAGGGTTTGTAACCATCGAAAATTGAAATACTGTGTGTAGGCCGCGAAATAAATAGATAGATAGATCTAGATAAAGAGCATTAAAAGCTTGTTGTACTAAGAAACAAATCAATCTATTGTGAAGCTGACAAATTTACCGATCAGTCACGGTGGCAGTCAGACTCCTTCCCATCCGCTGGGGAAATGAGAATAAGTACAGTCGCGGACAAACAAAGTCAACAAAAATAATCGATGCCAGATGTAGCATCCACCCAACCCTAAATTACCCATTTTATTGTGGGAACATCTTATTTAGGACCTTTTGGATGACTTTCCATAGCCGTAACTTGAATATCTAACTTCAAATGAGCGGCGTTCAGGGTGGATGGCCGAGATGCCGTTGAGTAAAACATCCGAAAGTGTCAAGGTGGCATATTCAAGAGCAGTTCTAAACCTTAAATTTGGAAGGGGGGTCCGGACCCCCCTTTCAAACTTTAAATTAGAACTTGAATCCGGATAAGGCAATCTTCAGTGATGGCAATGATGGTTTTATCGCGATTATGGTCGTCAAACCGTTGAGCACGAGTGTTTCCTCTTCTCCAGTCTCCTCCCCCAACAGAGGGCATAAGTTTTCCACTTCTCCATTATTGACCTGGAGCTTACCCATACTTTCGAGCAGATCTCAATTGTTGTGCATCAAGGGCCCAGGCTGCCCTCAATGAATTGGAATGAATCCTTACCAAAAGGATGACACGGTGACACCACCATGTTCATGTGAGTTCCCCATTAATGATAAATAACACAGCGCATTAACCAGACCCTCATCGCATTCAGCATGCATCCCAAGAAACGCAGCACCCATGGGCAGATGTAGCGTGGGAAAATGTCCCTTCCTAATTAGTCACTGAATTTTTGAACCACGTCTAGAAAGATATCGGCTGTATGGTTTTCTAGATCCAAACTCCAAACTCATCTTCCCTGAATTTAAACTCCGTCAAATAGGGTTTGAAGATAGAAAATCAAGTTACGGCTATGGAAAGTCATCCATTGAGTTAATATTCACAAGCCGATTTTGCCCAATCGATGATCTGGAAAAATGTACCCTAAAAATACTGGCCAACATTGAAAAAAATCGAAAAAAATCTAAAAAATAGCGCAATTGATAGCTTTTCCCACCCTGGTTATGATTCTGAAAGAATTGAAACTTATCCACGAGTGGTTTGAGTGGGAAAAATTCCCTAAGATCGTGAGAAAACCATCAAAGTCAGGTGAGTTTGGTGGGAAACGTCCTAACACTGTCATCAATATTCATGACATCGATAATGACTACAATGTGCATCCATCATGTCCAAGTTGGTCTCCTGAGTATCAGTGGCAACATAAGTAGTACTGTTATGTCCTGTGCAACCACGCTCCATAACCCCTACCCGACTCCAGATAATCATGCAACATCGTTCTGTAGGTGCTACGCCTTCGCACATCCGTGCGCACTCGAGTGCAACCCGCACGCGTACGTCCGCACACGGAGTGCATGCTCGCTCATCATTGACCGCGTGCGCTCTTGCTCTCACTCATCGCCCTTGTGCCGCTTCCTTGCTCTCGCACCTTCACGCTCGTCTCGGTCATCAATACTATCTCGTCTCCATGCCATCGCAAGTCCATATGGTATTACCCCCTCGCCGAACAATCTGCACATCCCAATATGTTCTCGCATTTGTCCTCTTACTTGTTCAGTACCATCTCACTCACGCTTTTATTATCCGCCCTCCTATTCGCTCGTCGTTATCTTTTATTTTAAGTACGGTTATCCGAGCTACGCCACTCCGCGCATGGTGCGCCACTCTTCCTACGTAGCTTAAATACAACATAGCTTAGTTCCTTGTAACTCACTTGTTAATCGAAAATCAAACCGACTTCGAACACTTTCTCCCCGTTCTCGTTAAAGTTCATCTCTTGCCGCAACCCGCGTGCGCTTCACTCGGACGTCCGCGCGCTCATGCCGCGTTCATCTATGCTCATCCGCTCTACTCACGCCTGCTCTCGCGCGTGTGCGCACGACCGCCACAGTTCTCGCTCTGAAGTTACGGTCCACCCAGATACCGAACAAGAGGCGCAACCCTATTGGGAAAGTGGTTGAAGCCAAGACCATGTGTTTTAGCATAGCTCCGCGTCTGCCCAACATCAGCTAAGTCCTCAGTGCACGTTCCCGCGCTGTTCCCAGTGCCGCTGAGCTGTATCCGATCCTTCCTACGACCTCGTCCTTCCTTGCCCATTCGTGGTTCGTAACAAGTACCAGACAAAGACATACACATGTTTTTTTGTCATACATGCATATTAAACAATTTCCTGACTACAGACCAGAGATATTGTAACTGCTACCTGCTAGCTCATTGTTTATGCATGAAATATATGCATGAGGCACCGAAAACCTGATTTACTAATTTGCATATGTACCCGGCTCAGAAATTATGAGTCACAAAAAGTTGAAAAATGAGCTCCGGCAAATTCCGGTCTACAGTTAATCTGAATAAACGAACAAATTTTGGATTCCAGGGATGCCCCAATCACTGACTGTATGATATCTGCACCAAAAGTTCGCCGTTGAGCCTAAAATTTTACTTGGCACAGCCACAATTTTTGAAAAATTTTGCCCTAAAATACTGGCCAACACAACCACTTGTGGGAAAAACTTTGTATGTATGTTTTTAGATGTTTCTCGCCATCCTGAGTTTGAATCTGCAATCAGAATGGTCGAAATTTTAGTCAATCACAAGATATCAGATTTGCTGTGTTTGTCTGTCCATGACTGTATCCTTGATGTAGAATACGAAAACTTTGTTGTACAGTCGACACTCCCATAAACCATACCCCCTCAGGAGGCAGCCAAAAGTATGGGATTAGAGGGTTGTTCTAAAAATAAATCCGAAAAAATTGAAAAAAAAATTCTAGAAGAACGGGTTGTTGCATAGGTACATACATGTAGATTATAAGCAGTAATAAAGGTCAGAAACAAGAGAAGAAGTCCGTTAGGATAGTGCTTTTCATGGATTTAGCCTGGTTTACATAAACAGAGTTGATCCCAAAGTTGTCTCCAGCTTTCAAGCAATAGGATCATCCAACTCATCAATATATCTATTGAGAGTTGCTGCTGCTTGCAGCACTTCATGAATGGTAGGACGAGTTTGCACAGGACCATCACCGGAGTCAGCATCATCACCACCATTCTGATTGATGTTCTCACGTGCATTTATCGCATCGATGACCGCCTGATAAATCTCTTCATCTGTTGACTCATCCATGGCCTCGCGTTCACCTTCAGGGTTGAGTAGGGCCTCGATGCTCATCTGGTTCGTGGCCTGAAGTGCACCTGTGGACTCAAAATCATCAAGTGCATCCATAACCAGTTTTTCAGCATGTGTGAGAGGATCTTCGTGAAGTGCAGTGTCGTGAATGAGAGCGGAGATGGGTAGTGGTGTCGGCTAGACTCGTGACCACCCCCTCGTACATGGGCAAGCACGATGTAGAGGGACTGGTGAAGCTGAGCTTAAAATCGCATGCAAATGCTTGTGATCGAAAAACGCACGTGAAAGACGGTCCAAATGATCCTATCTTCCTTTCTTGGTATATAACTCTTTTGGGAATGGCTCAATGTAATGCGTCATGTCCGTAATTATATTCAACGTTTTCTGCTCCAAATACACCTCATCAAGGATATTTTCGACTCCAGGAGCCTCTGGAACTCACCCAGAAAGACCCACAACCCCCTTCAGCTCCACCCAATCCAAATATGCCTGACCTGAACTTTGCTAGTCTTCAAAAACCACGCGGGAGGGGATCCAGGATCAAACAGCCATGGGAACACAACCAATCCATGTTCTCAATCTCTACTCCAAGCTCCTCTGCACAGGGCAGTGGATGTGTTCCAACATCACAACCGGCCCTATTAACCCCGGACTCACCGTCAAACACTGATACGAATGATTGTTACGCATTGGATTCGCCTTACCAAGGGATTACAGCATATGAGAATGGGATCAAGCTACCAATGACACCTGTCAGCCCTGAATGGTAACAACAGCTCAATTGACTCGGACATGACAACTTACCACTGCTCAGCATGTTCCAATTGCCCCCTCACCTGATGGCTGATCTCTGTAGTGAAAGATTGGCCTCTGTTCCAGGAATGCCATCTCATTCTGCACTGCCAATGGAAGCTGCCCTTGCGCTCTTAGGTCTCATGCAGGCACCGATTCCAATGCCCATCTCGCCTCAGTCTTCTAGCTTGACAATTGATACCACAAGTTTTGGACCTACACCCTCAGATACTGCACCACTTTCGTCGCTTTTATCCCCATTGAATGATCTTGATATCAATATATGTCCACTTGATATTCGAGAAGCCGATATTTTTCGAGTCCGTCAACCACCCAAAAAGAAAATCGAAGTTGTGAAAGATGTCCTCAAAATGCTTCGAAATGCGAGAATTACGCCTACAGAATTCCTCACACTTGTTCTCAACACCTCACAACCAGATTTCGCCTATTTCCATGCTGCTTTCTATGCTGAACGTAATGTGCAAAAATTCTGTGCTCTTCTGGACCTGTTCTGGAACAGCGAGAAAGGCTCGGCTACAATGAAGGACTGGATGCAGCCTCACACAATTGACCTAGTTTGTGACACTATTCACTTGGAAATGGAAAGTGTGAAACCTCATCTTTGCATGTCATCAAAGGAGGTGACACCAGACTTCATTTCGCATTGGGATATCAACTCACTGATGGATCCAATCACTTTGAGAATAACGCCCATTTGGTCAAGAGTCCTAGAAGCTGCAATGGAGAAAAGGGAAGTCGCAACGCAAGAAAAGTCCAACAAGTCACGCAACTGACATGCGGTTGGATATGAAATTTTAGAGAAGCTCGATATGCCGTCGTCTTGTCATCCTTGCCCAATGTTGCCAAGTATAAGATAGGAAGTTTTTCAAGCGGGAGCATGGTAGAAACCAGTTCATGGACATCCTCAGCAGATAGGGAGCGAATCTCATCAAGTCTTTCTTGAAGCGTAGGTACATGGAAGGTGGCCATAGAGGCGTAAGAAGTAGAAAATGTGTCGACACGTTGACGCGATCACACAGTTCCCAAAAGGGTTATTTACGAAAACGGGTGATGATTAAGCATTTTTCGATCACAAGCATTTGCATGCAATTTTAAGCTCAGCTGTACTGGTCCCTATACATTGTGCTTGCCCATGTACTAGGGATCGGTCACCGGTCTAGGTGTCAGCCACATGGTCGGGAATTGCTTTATTTGGTTCAGCTGCCAATAGAGACACTTTTTTGCAGTACAGATATTGTGGCCCATCAGTGTTCCCAATGACCAATGTAATATATTACACCAAATGCTTGAAATATGTGGCTAAAATCTATGGGTTTTTTCTGCTGAGGGGTATGGGGTATTGGGTATTGGAGGGTTATGGGTTTTTCAGTCAAAATGCCTGTGAACCAAGTCAGGAGTCTGAAAAAGTCATGGGTTTTTAGAGGTTATGGGTTACCTGAGGTATGGTTTATGGGAGTGTCGACTGTAAATCCAAATATTTTGTGCCACATGATTTGTTTGTTATTGTTTCCTAAAACCTTAAATCTTTCTCATTTCCGGTGGCGGCTTGCACGCTTGTGGCGCGAGACACGTCTCATTGGGTCTTATTCTACTTGGTACCTCCTGTGGACTGCACCCGCTTGAGCTTCAGCTCCGAGTCGTGAATTAAAAAATACTAAGGATTTTGGAGGCTTGCCACTCATCATGTGCTGCTTAATTATGAAGGTGAGGTTGTGATAAGAATTAATTGGGTGTTCCATCTTATGCACAGAGAAGAAAATGTTAGGACAGTCCATTGACAGTCGAAAAATCTTGGTGTGATCTGCTCAGAGATGTAAAATTGCGATAAGTTCTTCAATGCGAATTGGAGG
>QMFE01002712.1:0-11245 GCA_003314665.1 Tricholoma sp. MG77
AAAAGTGAAAATGAGCCGAAAATGGCCCAAAAATGGCTACCGTGAACAACCCTATTGTTTTTCCATCATTGGCCAGATTCAGAGACTGCCGAGTCCAAATTCTTCTGTGAGCTGACTTGGATGCACAACGATGGTAAGTACTTATACCATTTCTCATTTGCATCTTTACCATAATTGGTTTATATACTGCTACAATTCTGTAGCCATTTCTATTTAACTACTACTTCCTACATGATTGAGTCATGACAAGTGCATGAAGACGATGACTCAGTATTTAACATACCAAGCACAGACTTGGAAGTGAGATTCCTAACACCTTTGCCACAACTTGTCCATGATAGACATGGGATCATAAAAATCGCCCTGTTAAGATGGAGAACAACCTAACCCACACCGGACCTGGCTTGAATCGAGCCATAGGCTCCTTTTGAACCACAACCATCAATGGAACATGGAGACAACAAGGATACAAGGGTCAATACCCTCAGGAAGGATTCCAATGAGTTTTTATACTTGCCTGGTCTTGGAAAACAGGTCAGTAACTTGTTTGAGTTGCTGGTGGCAGCATTGACAGTGCTGCCTGTCATTTACTGACTTCTTTTGTTGAAGAACATTTTTCTTCAACATTTTTCGACACTAGTGTGGGATGATGACATGCTGGTGTGTTGTTTGCGCCAGCTATAGCTTGGACAAATGTCTCTTGATGCTCATTCATCCTGTTGTCGTTTCCCTTTGTGGAAACCTGTCTAACAACAGGCTCTCTCATTGTTTCAACAATTTTTGATACTAGGGGGGACATTGGCATGTTGGTGTGGCATCAATTGCATCAACTACTGCTTGAATGAACATCAAGACGTCCTGTTGTCATTTCTCTTCATGGAACCACATACAACAACTAGTTTTCTCATTGTTTTTTTTTGATGTGGGCATGGAATGACGGTGTGCTGGCGTGTTCCCTGCGCCGGCTACAGCTCAAATGAACATATCTTGATGTTCATTCATCCCAATGTTGTTCATTCTTGCATAGACTCATTTAATGACAAGTTTTCCATGGTTCGACATTGGATAGGGAAGGCTGCATGCTGGTGCTCTTGTGATCCTAGGGTTGGACCTAGCTCTTGACACATTATTGTGTTCTAGGTTCTTCTTGCGTTCTCGATTCTAAACACGTTTTCACATTCTTCTTGCACTCTTGGTTGTTCGCACCTTTTCATTTTCTTCTTGCGTTCTTGCTCAACAAGTACATTAAGCTTCATTTTCTTATAGGACTTGCCCAGGAAGTACTCAATGATGTGTGCCATTGTTTTCACCATGCTGCACATCCTTCACCACCCACACTGGCCACCCACTGCTTAATATGACATTGTGCACCAAAAGCCATGGCTTGGGCCAAGCCATGAGTGGGGGCTTTGGCCTGGCCCAGGTCCCAAGAAAGCCAAAGCTGCCACAGGCCAAGCCAAAGCCGGGGCTTTTGGGCCAAGCCAGGCTGGAACATCACTAAAGCCAAGTGATCAATTGTTAGTTCAGACTTGATCAACTGTGTGATAATTCAATAACATCAGCAAAATACTTCTGCTTATTCTACTTGATCTTGACTTAACAGGCAATTACATGGTTTTCATACATCAAAGTACTGTAGTGACAGATTATAGCATGGTACATGTACAGCTGTAATTACAGGTCTATCTGATATATCATGAATGCACATGAGGTTCAGATCTGGTGTGTGGTTCCTGCTGGCTCCTTGCTCATTGGGTGCATTCCTACTGGCTAGTGCCCCCTGCTATGGTCAATCCTTTTTTATCTGGCTTCTTTGCTGGTTCCTCCTGTCAATCAATCCATCACTGTTCCTGGAATACAATCCATGGTAGGCTGCAGCTGCAAGGCTATTGATCTGCATATGTATGTACAATGCAAGCCTTCTTTGAAGTAAGATAGTTCTGAGTTCATAAAAACATGTGTAATTGTATTTCCATGAAAACATAAAACACAGAACTTTAGTGCCATTTGAAGCTCTAGCAACCACGAACTGTGATCAAGATGTTCCATTGGCAAGTTTTGCAAACAACGAATTGGACTTTGATAGCATTAATTGATAATGCTTGGACTGCTCATTCCCTCTTGCACATTCTGCCAAAACCTGCCATTTAATATCTCTGGTTCTTTACCATGCCATTCCTAAAATAGACAGAATCTGTTGTTCTGTGGTATTTTTAGCCAATGGTTGTTACATTTATGTGTTTCCATTTTTTGATATTCTGTAGTTCCATAGAAATTAAATATCATTTTTTGGTTTTCTTCTGTCTGTCTTTTCAAATTCACAGAGATGATCAATGATCAACAGTGAAACCAACTTGACCCAGCAATTTATTTTTGAAGCAATATGTTTGGATTCTTGTCAGATTCAAGAAAATATGTTCTACAAAGTTTATTCTGATTCCTGAAATCTCAGTGCTCAGCCACTGTAGTGGACAAGCTGTACATGGTACATGCCAGAACCTCAAACCTTGTGGACTAGTGCAAGGAGATGCACATGTAAGCTGCAATATACATATACATAGGGAGTACTAGTATTAGTAGTGGTAAATTACTACTAATACTACTAGTAATCCGAGTCTTTGTCTGACTTTTATTCAATTCTCAACCTCCCAATGAGATTTAGCCACCCATGTAATCTAACTAGTGTTTGAAGGACCAGTTCATCAAACTGGAAAAAAACTGAAACCAAACTGGACTGAACTGCAGTCTGGTTGCTTTTTCAGTTGCGGTTGCCTCATATTTTGTAGTGAACTGGTTGCAGTTGCCCAGATTGCATATATATTAAAGACCAACAAAAGTCGGTTTGAACCGGTTGTAACCGGTGTATATTGCATGGTATATATACCTTACTTATACTTATATACTAATTAGATATACTAATTACAATAAAAAAGTAGGGATGTCCCCAAGGGAGGTGAAGCAAAAAGCAAGGGTTTATATACCTCAGGGCTGTGCATGGACCATTTGGTTATGATTATGCACCACAACAAAAGAAAGTGGGACCACTCGTCAACCCACTCCCATGGCCATCAACTCCACCACAACTCCCACAATGACACTGCACCACTCCCTCCTTCTACCCACCACTACTCCCACACTTCCCATGTTGGATAACACTGCCAACGGCTGCAAATGAATGAACAACATCAGGCCCAAATGACATCTGTCATTGTTTGGGCCCCAGGTAATCTTTTCTAATGTTCTTTTTGTCAACTAAACTGATATTTTCCATTCCCTTTTAGGTTCTAACTATGTTGCAACAACAAGATGGCCCCAACCCAGCACACATGCCCACCTGCTTCATGCCACCACTGCGAGCCCCTGCTTGCAGGGTGGATGATGGAGCAACAACATGGCAGCTGATGATGGGGATGACAATATGGTGGCTGACGACGGGGATGATGATGAACAACCCAGCCAACACACTCAGCCCTACGAAAATAGGGAATAACAAATGATGAACACCAACATCACCAAAACAAGCAGGGGCGACAACAGTGGCCCACCCAGCACTCACCCCAGCCCAATGAAAACAGGGAATGACAAACAATAAACACCAATGTCACCAAAATGGCCCCAAATGACAATGACTCCTGTTGTCATTTGGGCTGTAATGTAAGTTTTTTTTGTTTCTTCTTTTTCATGTAACTAATACCAAACTACATGAACCGAACCAACGAATGATGCCACATCATACAGTGCACAATGCCTACACCAACACCTATCACCAACATTGCCAACACCAATGTCTGCCACCAATGCCAATGTCCACCCCCCACGCCAACATCCACTGCCAGATGACACCAATGGTGGACAACAACAACACCAATGGCGGACAACAACAACACCAACGGTGGATGACAACAACACCAACGGGGACGGCAATAACACTAGTGGGGGACAACAACAACACTAGCAGGGGAAGACACCAACAACACTAGCAGGGGAAGACAATGACACACCAGCAATACCAATGCTGGAGCCAATGCTGGATGCTAACACCAGTGCTGCCACCACCACGCCAGATGATGATGCAGTGGATGAACTGACAACAATAACCATCAATAATGCCTCCTCCCCCTCCTCACAGGGGGGTATTTTTTCTTCTCCTTGTAATGGACCCTTCTGATTGTAGTTTCATGTACTGACTGACCTCCCCTTCCTCGCACATCCTGTGAGGTAGGGGTTTATTTTAGTACTTTTTAATTTCATTATCATGTACATAGAGTAGTGTTATTATGTATATACTGTCGTTTGGACCAACCTGGACTGACCCTAGTTGGTCAATGACTGGTTGCAACCTAAACCAGTTGCAACTGGTTGTCAGACTGGTCAGAACTGCAACAAACCAGTTGCGTGAGGTCCAGTCCGGTTGTATATAGTTTTCGAATGTAATTGAACTGGTTCTGGTTCCAGTTTTGTTCCAAGATGGAAAAAAACCAGACCGAACCAGACCTTCAAACACTAAATCTAACAGGCTAAACCACTGTATCCTGATGATTTTTAGACCCTCAGACTACTGTGTTGGAGTAGGGTGAGGCTCCCATTGGTCTTGATTCTGAGCCCCGAAGCATGGGAACAGGTGGCAGTACACTCTTTTCAACATCAACCAACTTGACTTGTCATTGTGGCAGTACACTCTTTTCAACATCAACCAACTTGACTTGTCATTTATTAAGAGTTATCAATCAGCTCAATTCCATTCTAGCCCTTCATTCTTGACTCACATAACTGCATGATAGATTTTTAACAACTATGCCAACAGCTGCAGGGCGGCAGGGAGAAGACAAGCCAGCAGAACACAGGCAGAGGATGACAAGATGACAACAATAACAAAGACAGGAGACAACACCATCTCTGGGGATGGAACAGGAACAATGAAAACAGGCTGAATGACCCAACAACAACCTGCGAAACCAAGCACTAACAATGATGAAGGGAAAACCACAGCAAGGGACAGGGACCACCACCACCACTAGGACCACTACAAGGACTACAAGGACAATGGGATGAACAAGGCATGGTGCACACACAGGCAAAGCAGTGGAAAGCAGCAACTGGCAGTCTGAGGCAGGCAATGGAGCAACAAAACAACTGGATGATGGGGTGGCAGAGTGACAGGACAATGCAGTGGAGTGGTAACAGGATGATGCAGCACAGTGGTGATGGGGTGATGTGGCAGAATGGAAATGGGATGATCTGGTGGCAGGGTAATGGGATGATGGGGCAGCAGGATGACAGGGCAACGGGTGACAGTGGAAGAGCAGTATCTCAGCAAGCAATGGGAGTCAAGGCATATTCTATACAGCAATGTAAATGCTCAATAGGAGCACTGCAGGCAATTTGAATAATAAAAACAAAGACCCCATGTAATAAAATATTTTATTTCTGGGAAAATGCTATCATGAAACATTGGAAAGTAAGACATATCTGACAGGAATCAAACATATGAATGGAACACATCATGAAGAAAGACATCTGCAACCCTCATGGGCCTGTCAAACCTGAGAACACATGTAGGTGAAATAGAATGCCCATCAATTGAGCATCACTCATATAAGAAGCACATCCTCAGAGGCCCAAATACAGATTTAAATGTGAGATAACAATCTGGTGGGCAAATCACTGACAGGTGTTATGTCCTGTGCAACCATGCTCCATAACCCCTACCTGACTCCAGAAAATCATATTACCATTGTTCTGTAGGTGCTTGCTTGCCCATTATCGACCATGTGTGCTCTCGCTCTTGCATATTGCGCTTGTGCTGCTCCCTTGCTCTCACACCCTTGTGCTCATCTTGGTCATCAATACTGCCTCATTCCCATGCCATTGCAAGTCTGTGTGGTATTACCTCCTTGCTGAACAATCTGTGCATCCAAATATGTTCCTGCATGTGTCCTCTTACTAGTTCAGTATTATGATTTATCTCACTTGGAAGGGAGCTGGGTTAGGCAACCAACACTGAGGTGGCCAAGTCAGACAGGATCAAGGTATCTTCATTACACAGAAGTGGGAACGAAGGTTGAGTATTAAAAAATAATGGTCTATATCAGGGGACCTTTGGACTGTGTAAGTAAAAGGCCGCATCAGGCGTGCCGTGTGTTTCTTGAGAGCCACATTGGGCTCATCCGTTGTCTTGTGGAGTATTGGTTGTTCAGGTAATGATGTTGGTGATGGGTTATCAGGAATGTTGCTGATGTCATTGGTGGTGGTCATCGGGTGCTGAGCAGGGCCTGACTGTTGTGATGATGGAGTCGTGGATGTTGGTGTAGTCATGGATATTAGTGTTGTCAATGGTATAGGAATGAAGAGTTGGTATATGGGATCAGGATACTGATCAGGGGCTGACAATGAAGTGTGTTAGTACTGTCGTAAGTCTGCAGACTTACATCACTCATGCTTTTATTATCCACCTTCCTATTTGCTCATTGCGATTCTTTATTTAAGTACAGTTATCTGAGCTAAGCCACTCCATGCAAGGAGTGCTGCTCTTCCTACATAGCTTAAATATAACATAGCTAAGTTCCTTGTAACTCACTTGTTAATTGAAAATCAACATTGAACACTGAATTCCCGTTCTCATTAAGTTCATCTCCTGTCACAACTCACATGTGCTTCACTTGCATGTCCATGCACTCATGCTGCGCTTGCCTACACTTGTCCACTCTACTCACATGCCACACTCATGCATGTGCACATGACTGCCACAGTTCTCACTCCGAAGTTATGGTCCATCCAGAAACTGAACAAGAGATGCAACCCTATTGGGAAAGTGGTTGAACCCAAGACCATGTGTTTTAGCATAGCTCTGCATTCACACAACATCAGCTAAGTCATCAGTGCACGTTCTTGTGTTGTTTCCAAGTACCGCTGAGCTGTAACTGATCCTTCCTATGACCCCATCCTACAGCATTCCTGGTTCATAACAATGGGCCAACAACCAGCAGCCTGCTGTTCATCGTGGGAGACATCCAATGGGGCACAGTAACTACAGTTGTGGTGATATATCAATCTGTCCTCTAATGACAGCTGTACATCTATCAGCTATAAATGGTAATTACAGGTGGTTATATATCATCCTGCCAGCATCTGGTGGACTTAATCACTTCAAACAGGAAAAGCAGCAATTATAATAATAAAAACAGTTATTGTACTATTGAAACACAGTGTTATATGATAGCACTGATTGTGTTACTCATTTCTGATCTTGATTGATCCTGCTGCCCTATCATTCCTATTGCTACTGCTACCCTCCATCATCTGTTATGTCCTGTGCAACCACATCCCATAACCCCTACCCCACTCCAGAAATTCATGTTACAACCCATTACAATTGGTGCTGTATTCTTGCATTACAATGCATACTTGAGTGTGACCCACATGTGTATGTGCACACATGTTGTGCACGCTCATTGGTTACCATCCATGCACCCTCTTGCTCCATGAGCTGCACCACACTCTCACACCACTGTACATTGTCTTGGTCATCAGTACTGCCTGGTTTCCATGCTGCCACAAGTTCATGTGGTATATTCCCCTCACCAAATGATCTGTGCACCCAAATACTCTTGTTTCACATGTTCCTCCTGCTTGTTCTGCACATATTTTACTTACATTTCAAATATTTGTTTTCCTATTTTCCATCTTGATTCTTTAATTAACTATAGTTACCTGAGCTTTCTGCTCTGCTCAGGGAGTTCCATATTTTCTAAGCAGCTTAAATACACTGTAGCTAAGTTCATGTACAATCAAACTTGATGAAATCCAAATACACTGTTTCTTGCACATTCTCATTCCACTAAGTCAACTCCTGAGTCCTGACAACAACCCATGTGTTCTATGCTCCTGCTCTTGCTTGCTCTTTTCCACAATTACCCACACATTGTCTGCTTAACATGTGCTTCATTTCCATGTGTATGCAGCACCCATCTCCATGGTCATTGTTGTCAGCTTAAAACACTCATGCTTCACCCTAAGAGAAAATACTCATAGGGCTAGAAGTCAGTGTCTGTTGTATGACTTGGGTGAGGGGGTAAGAAGGTGTAACAAACCAGAAACATGCTGGGGGGATGGAACAGATGATGGACAGACATGTGAGGTGACGTGAGTTGGAAATGGATTGCAACAAATGTATTGCTTGCCGTGCAAAAGTGGGAGTGTGTGCATGCATGCAGGGAACAAGTGCGAACAGTTGCAGAGAGTGTAGCAGTAGTGTGAAGACATGAATGGAGTTGCATGTGAGATCAAGCACAGAGCGCTGATGCACAGAGAGCAAAGAATCCATCCCTATGCACTTCCACGACTTCGAGGATCTGTTCGCGGAATCATTGTTTGATCACCTCCCCGATCGCAAAGTGTGGGATCATGCCATCGAACTAATCCTGGGTGCGAAGGTGTCGAGCTGCAAGGTCTACCCCCTTGCACCTAGCGAACAGTCCAAAATGGACAAGTTCATTCAGGAAAACCTTAGTAGCGGTTGCATTCACCCCTCAAAATCGCCAATGGCATCCCCAGTGTTCTTTATCAAGAAGAAGGATGGTTCTCTTCACCTTGTGCAAGATTATCGAGCCTTGAATGCCATTATGATCAAGGATCAATACCTGCTCCCCCTCATTTCGGAACTTGTCATCCAACTCTGGGGAGCGAAGTACTTCACGAAACTTGATGTGCGATGGGGTTATAACAATGTTCGCATGAAGGAGGGCGACAAGTGGAAGGCAGTATTTCATACCAACCATGGCCTTTTCAAACCACTGGTGATGTTTTTTGGACTCATGAACTCCCCCTCTACCTTTCAGACAATGATGAATGACATCTTCCAGGATCTCATTATGGAAGGCGTGGTCTGTGTCTACATGGACGACATCCTAATCTTCACGAAATCCATCAAGGAACACCGTCATGTCACATGACTCATTCTCAATCGACTTCGCCAACACAAATTGTTCCTTCGACACGACAAATGCGAATTCGAACAAACCTTGATCGAATACCTTGGGTTGATCATCTCCCAAGGTGAAATTCATATGGATCCAGTCAAGGTAGCCGGCATGACAGAGTGGCCCGTACCCACAAGTTGAAGAGAGGTACAATCCTTCCTCGGATTTGCAAACTTTTATTGCAGGTTTATCGAAGGTTTTTCCCACCACATGAAATCAATGTTTGAGCTCACGAAAAAGGATCGAAAGTGGAGTTGGGGCGAATTGGAACAGTTGGCATTCAACAAAATCAAACTACGCATCACATCCTCACCTATCCTTCGTTTTGTGGATGATTCGAAGGCCTTTCGTATTGAAGCAGACAGTTCAGACTATGCGACCGGATCAGTCCTCTCACAACAGTCATCCGACGATCTCAAGTGGCACCCTATCGCCTTCTATTCAAAATCCCTCAACACAGTCGAATGAAACTACAAAATTCATGATAAAGAAATGCTAGCAGTAATGAGATCTTTAGAGGAATGGAGACATTTCCTCAAGGGTGCCAGCCATAAGGTGGAGATTTGGATGGACCACAAAAACCTTGAGTACTTCATGACTGTGAAAAAGCTAAATTGCAGACAGGCCCACTGGTCCCTCTATCTTTCTAGGTTCGATTTCATCATGCACCATTGCCCAGGCAAGAGCATGGGTAAGCCTGACATGCTGTCGCACCATGCAGACCACAGCGATGGTGCGGACGATAACCATGACACCATGCTACTTCGACCTGAATTTTCCGCTGTCCATGCACTTGAAGGAATTACTTTTGAAGGAGCTGAAAGGGATTTACTTCGCGAAATTCAAAAATGGATATGGGATGGAAAAAACGGAGATGCAGTGTTGTCAGCAATGAAGGGTTTGGAAGGATCAAGTGCCAAGACACTGCAAAGTTCAGAATGGGCAAAAGAGGATGGACTATGGAGGTTTCATGATCATATCTATGTTTCTATGATCCCTGACTTACAACGCAGAATTGCTGAACAGCACCACAACACCAAAATCGGGGGACATGCAGGTCATTGGAAGACCCTTGAACTTGTTTCAAGGAGCTATTGGTGGCTGCACATGTCTTGTTACATTGGACAGTACTGCAAGGCTTGTGATATGTGTCTTCGAACAAAGGCACAGAAACGCAAACCGTTCAGAGAACTGCACCCACTTCCAATACCTGAAGCTCGATGGGATGTCATTAGCGTCGACTTCATCATCGAACTCCCTGATGCACACGGATTCAACGCTGTGATGGTTGTAGTTGACTCGGTGAGTAAACGAAGCCATTTCATACCCACTCACACCACTGTCACGGCACTGGGCTCAGCCTGGCTGTACCTCCAGAATGTGTGGAAGCTGCATGGCCTACCCAGATCGATGCTGTTGGATTGAGGACCCCAATTCATTGCTGAGTTCATGCGCGAATTATATTGTCTACTAGGAATCACCATTTCGGCCTCAACTGCATATCGCCCACAGTCAGATGGTCAGACTGAATGTGTTAACCAAGAGCTCGAACAGTATATTTGAGTTTTCATGGGTGAACAACAGAACAATTGGGACACGCTCCTACCCCTAGGTGAAGTCGGGTACAATAACCATGTCCACTCATCTACGCAGCACTCTCCATTCTTCGTCGACACCAGTAGACACCCCCGAATGGGTTTTGAACCTAACCAACATCCATCGAAACTCGAAGCTGTCAATGAGTTCGGATCGAATGAAGTCTATGTTGGACGAAGCACGGGCTGCCCTCACGAAATCGAAAGATGATATGGCAAGGTACTATAATCAGCGGAGAACCCCAGCTCCGAAGTTTAAAGCAGGCGACAAGGTCTTTCTCGATGTGTTGGACATTAGTACAACCAGACCCTCGAAGAAATTCGCACATTGCTATCTAGGCCCATACCCAATCGTTTGCCCAGGCGGTTCGCACACATACCATCTAAGACTACCTCCATCCATGTCACAACTCCACCCAGTCTTCCACATCGTCAAACTCATGCCTGCCCCACCAGATCCAATTGTAGGTCGACGACCACACCCACCGCCACCACCGGACATTGTAGGGGGAGAAAAGAGGTATGAGATTGAAGAGGTGATAAACAGTCAGATGAGGGGCAAAACACTGCAGTACCTGGTTAGATGGAAGGGCTATGGTCGCAAAGAAAATTTGTGGATTTTGGAAGGTGACCTGGATGCTCCTAAGCTAATACAGGACTTCTACTAGTGTT
>QMFE01002712.1:11282-32236 GCA_003314665.1 Tricholoma sp. MG77
CCTAAGCTAATACAGGACTTCTACAGAATGCACCCAACTGCTCCTAAACATATCAATGCCCTACTGTTTGGTTGTATGGGTTTTTGACCATGATGACAGGTTGGGTCAACGTGGGGTTTTTCACATCAGGACGCTGCACCTTGAAGGGGGGGTGATGTAAGGGGAACACTCGACGAGGCTCTACAAACACCCACAAACATTTATGAAGTCCTATGAACATCTATGAAGCTCACGAAACACCTTCGAACTACTTCGAGCAACTTCGTACGGCTTTGGATGACTTCCTACCACTCTGCACCTCACCTACGACCACCCCCTACACTTCGACGATGATGCTGAAGCTATGGAACACCGCTCGAACTCATTTGGAGATAGCAGAACAACTGTTGATGCGCCTCTGATGCATGCTTGCTTCCCCTGTCTTGCTTTCGCATGCAGACAGGTTTATTTTACTTTGTCACATGGTTTCTTGTACATAGTCGCACCCTTGCAGGGAAACACCTTAGACTTTTCCCTTTGGTTTTCCCTTGCAAGGTGTGTAGTATTTCTTGTATAGTTAGCTTTATCTAACTCTTTGGTTTTCCCTTGCAAGTATCGAGTTCAGGCTCTGATCATAAGGTTGCCCTTACAAACTTGGCATAAAATGTAGAAATATACTGTATATGAAACTCATACCTTAAGTGTTTAGAACATCACAGCAGAAAAGCCATCCCAAATTCATCCACCCTTAATTCAGCCATATATATTATGAAATCAGGGTTTCCCAAACTGAACAAATGAAAAACAGGCACTGCCAGGTTCACAGTGCTTGTTGCATATTGGTAGCCAATATACAAATCTGAAAAGTAATGCAGAAGGATGGGCCAGATGCAAGGGGGTGTTGGAGTTTGAATTTACCATATCAGGATGGTTAGTTAGTCCCCACCCCAAGCCTCTTAAATTTTTTTTGGAAGTCACATGATAATTGTACCCAAGGGCCCTATGGTGCTTTCCTGATGTGAAAAAGCTTATGACAAGCCCCCTTTTGGAAGGCAGGTGCCAACTGAGTGGTCAGGAGCACACAGAATGGCTGATCAGGTAAGAGACTACTCTAATAAGCATGCACATAAGGTACTGAAATGGAGAAGGAACTAACAGTGGATGAGGATAGATGTGTTCTCTGTCTAGACTGTAAAACATGGGTCAGAACTGGGAATGGTGGAGTGCAGAATTTTCTGCAATGCCATTGTGGAACAGCCCAGTGTGCAGCAAATAAAAAGAAGCAGCAATACTGAGAGGGCTGAAAAGGCAAAGGAAAATGTGATGATGTGGTTTCAACCTCGAGCACCTGCTGTGCTGCCCACTGTAGCTGTACCAACACTCATAAAGCCTGTACACACCCCCTCAACTTTGTTGAACACACACTCCTCAGTGAATAGTACACACCTACCACCTCTGTGTCCTACTTTGACTGGATGTCCTGTTGGTCTTGTGCTTTTGCACAAATTCTGTCTTGTGAAGCATGTGAGGCAAGTAGGAACAGTCAGAGGTGTGGTGGAAACTGGGGGCGAGGATAATGCAACAAGGGTGGTGTTAAAAATTTCCTTATATAGTAACTATTTCCCACACCTAGTTAGTTAGTTCCCCTACTCAGGCTGTGAAAAAAAAATCAACCCGATATGCTTAATTCTTTTTCTGACACCCCCTTGGCCAGATGGGCAATGATGTGCATAGAGATATATAGCTGAAGCAAGATTGTATTTTCACCTGCAAATTGGGTCTCGATGCTGCATGGATTTCATTGTCCCACAACCCAGTGACATTTTGAGGCATAACATCATAACAACTACAAGTGGTGTCAGGGTATAGTGTCCTCTCCTGGATTTTGTGATGTCAGAGTTGCCATTGAAGGACATATTATATGCCTCAAACTGGAATCCTTGAATTTCTATCAAACAAAAAAAATGTTATTGCATTACTAGTAGCTCAGTAGAGGGCAGGTGCACCATACAGTTCTCGTCACCAGGTCACGACAACTGCTTTTGGTGTAAACAAACAAAAATTCTGCAAGTTAAACTACATTTTTCAAAGGATAGATATCACATTTAAATGACTTGTATAGTACTCTAGTATGCTATAGGTACCCCCCTTGTCAACCATTAGTCTATTGGGCAACTTTTTCTTTTTGGTTGACAAAAAAAGTGAAACATTGTCCCAAAAAGGAAATTAAGGGTCCTGGGTACTGCTACAAGTTCACTCCTCAACTAATAATGTTAATATCCATCATAATATTTGTGGGAATACACCTATGAGACTTGTATTTCTTAACAGCATAGGCTGCCTGTTGAGAGTTGAGAACCCTCCTGCCATAAGCTGGCCCTGTCTTGAAATCTTCTGAGGCAGAGTCATCAAAATCGTCTCCAGAATCTTCATATGTCAGGTTGGCGCTGATCTCTTTCATGTATGTGCAGATAGCCAACATGATTTCACCTTGTTTGGTGGCCTCACATTCTTGAGCTTTTTGGGAACACTTATTTCACTTAGGCATTATAGAATCTTTGGGTGTTTGAAATGCAGGCTCAAGGATGTGTAAAAAAAAATTTGATTTGGGTCAAAAAAAGTAAAACACATGGGAAAAAATACAGTCTTGTGGCAAACACATTCTTTTCATGGGTTTCCTTCCTAAAAAAATTCTTTCGAAATTCTGATAAGTTTTCAGGGGAACCCGAGCTGTGTTGGTGAGGTGGTGATGAGCACTGTACCATCATGATAATGAGCTGGTGGCTGGGCTGGGCCCATGGCAATACCGGCTTTATCATCCTGATCAAATCCCAATCATCCATATTGTTAACACCACTATGCTACACCACTGGCAGTTGGACATAACTGGCCAGGTTTTGCCACACCACAGCAAATGCGGACTTGTGAGGTGGCACTGGCACTGGCAAGCAGATGATAAGATGTTTGGAGAACCCTACAGTAGTTGACACACTTAACAGCAGTAGAGACAGTCCTTATAAGTTAAGTACTATGTAATGTTGTTCTGACAAGATTTCCATGCCCTACCGTGCTCCAGATGTATCAGGAAAGATTTTAAACATCAAACCACAACATCAAATTGGTGTGTTGTGGCAAATGTCAGGGTCAGTTTTCAGGACCCATTACCATCTCAATGAAACTACTATGTATCAGTCCAATATGCTAGAAATCCACATTCTTAGTTTAATCTATGTATGATTTCAATGTTCAACACTTAACACTTGAATGGAAAATGAAATGACTTGGAATGGCAGTGTCTTGTCATGTGACAACAATGGTCATGTGCATTTTTCAGTTCTTATCATCATCAATAATCAATAATCTGCTGCAGTTGTCCTCAAACATGTCGTTGTTTGTCCTTGCCCTGTACATCCAATATATATTGCCTCTAATCCACCTACTGACAGTTATGTCCCAAATACCCTGCCTCCTGGTTGCATGTTCTTCCATGCCTCAAGGCTGAACAATGGTCTCATATGAATTCCAAATTAGCTGCATGTCCACAAGGCGTGCTTGGCATTGGGACAACCACTTCATAAGGCTTTTCTTCTTTGTAAAATGCTCCTTTACATATACATATTCATCAGTCTGCCATTGATTTATGACAGGGCCAACATGCTCTGATGCTTATGTAACAACCAGATTCTTTTGTAACCTTGGCTGTTTGCCTTGTTCCTACTTGTCTTGGCTGGCCAGCAAGTATAAAAGGTATGCTCAAACCTTGAAAAATTCACAGTAGTAATAACCCAGTGCCCAGGTTGTTCTCTGACATTCCCCTGTCTTGACCTTGTGCAGTGTGTGAAATGCTCCAAAAAGGATGATGCAAGTTCTTGAATTGACCGTGATGTTATTGAAGTGTGGTTTTTGTTGTCATATCTGGATTTTCAGCTTACTCTTGTGGATGTCAGAAACAACCTCAGTGTTTGGGTTGTGGTGTTGTGTACCTGTGGCTTCATGGGATGTTGTGTGGTGCTTGTGAAATACACTTGGAGACAGGTATGTAGCAATCTCTCTGTACAATGAAAATATCATTGAATTTACACTACTCCCAGAACCCAATCTCTTTGCCAGTGGGTTTTCTGGCATCAGGGTATGCTGTCTACTGATGATGGGTCATGACTTCTTTTCAAGGTAATTCACGCATTACAAAATTTCTGACCGATTGCATCAATTCATTTGATGGTGAAGCATCAAAACATCGACTCAACCAGCACCCTCAAAATCCTGCACTTCAGTCAGCTGCCAAGGTAAAAGAGAAAGTGTCTATACTGAAGAAGCAGAACAAATGGATCGACATTAGTGTCCAGTTATGGATATATTTGGAGAGTAAAAGTGGAGCTGCAAAGAAGGTGCATGCATATTCTCAGTTCTACAGCTTTGCTAATATTGTATCAAGGCCCAATTGCCATCACTTCCAGCTCACTTTGATGGTGGTGGAAGTGCTGATCATATGTTTGATGAAGTACTTCAAAAGTTTCAGCTTGCGTACAACCGCTGCCCTGCATACATTGCTCAGGAGTCATCTGACACCAAACCGAGCTTTGAACAGTCCATTTCATGTCTTTTGATGGTTCCCCCGATCTTAATCATGCAATGCAGGAAGCATGTTGTATTTGGTATCCAGAAGGGAACTGCTGTAAGCTGTATCAATGAATCATATCTATCCGAGACAGTTGGTGAGTTTTTTGGATGTGTCAAGTCTGACAACCTTCTCTCCAACACCGATATGAAAAATCACAAAATACAATTATGTCTATTTGTTTATCCTAGCGACTTGCAGTACATTGAAGTGGTATATCCCAAAGAATATCTCATATATTAACAATGCTAAATCCCCTTGACAGCTAGATTCTGATGAGATAATGATCCTGAAATCAATGACATGAAAACTACCACTGACACCAAAAAAACTAAAATGGAAGGTGGATGTTGCATGTAAGATCTCTTCTCCTCTGTGAACTTGTGGCTTATGCTCCCTTCATAAAGTTGGAGAGAATATCTCACCCACTCAGATGTTAAGCTCGCACACCCCCAAGACACGCACTGCCTCAAAGTCCTGGGTGTCAATTGTTCAATCCTCTTCAACTGCCCTGCTCTATGTCAGCGCTTACAGGCAAAATATATCAATGATCACCTACAATTCATATCAATTTCTCATAACTACATGTGAGGTCAACTTGTCTGGTGTCCCTTGCTTCATTCAAAGTGACACAGCTCAGACTATCTTGATCAGTCAGAATTGGCAATCACACATGAAGGGAGGCAAACGTGCAGGTGCATACTTGTCCAAAGGATTCACTAATGTTGCATTTCAGGTATAATTCTGCAATCTAATCCTGCTAAAATATAAATAATACATATCTTACTGTAGGGTCACTGTGGTTCAAAGGATCTTGCTATTTTTCAGTGTCAACCAGCAAAAGGATACAACAAGGCTTTGAATTGATAAGCTACTTCTTTTGGGGCAGGTGCAATATTTCCTTGATACCTTTTATAAATGTGCTGAGAGTTTCAGAGTCAAGGACATTCCTTGTATGTGATGTTGTAATCAATTCCTCTCCAGATGTGCATAACACAGGACACCATTACTTTATTTTAGCAATCTGATGGAATTTTGCTGGATCTTTTATTGGCTGTGCAGCTGGTGTGGCACTTGCACCAGAGGCAACCACTCCTAACAGTAGAAGCTTGCTCTTTGATTACTTTCTTGCTACACCTCTACTTGACATAAGTGATGAAACCATAGAGCGTAAATTTTCTGGTAATGAAGACATTGCACATAACAAGGATCCTCTCAGTCGTGTTATAGATGCCTTTGTTCACCATGCACTTGTAGACAGCCTTGGTGATATGCTTTTTGCTGATGTCCAGGGCATGTATTTGCTGTTTTTATCCTTCTAAAATAGATACTTACAGATAATGACTATAGGTGTTGTATTTGCAGACAGGAGCTTGTGCTTGTTTGATCCACAAGCCCATATGTGCCTTTCATCTGCAATTATGGTTCATGCCTGTTAACTTCATGTGTAACCAGCCATACTGCTCTATTGGGCCTGGGGCCATTGGGACAAAGGAATGACCCAAATCAATGCATACCAGAAACAGCATAAATGCAACTCAATATGCTGTTCACTCCAGCTTGATGAAAGCAATGACTTTGAGAAGCTATCAAAACATGTGCATCCTCTCTGAGTTGGATTTTAAGTAGTGTACTACTAGTAGAATTACCGTACTTACTCTAATTAGATAAATGTGGTAGCATTGCACTAAAGACTTCTGATACATTCTTGAAGGTAAGTTTGGAAATGCCAAGATCATTGAAAACCCCCTGAGCATGATCAGCATACTCAATGGATACAAAGCAAATCAAATCCTCCCCACCAAGCTCTTCCATCAGATTTTGCACCACAGTAGTGTCAACAGATTGCAAGCAATTCTCACCCCTGTACTCTGTGCATAATGAGACAGCAACATCAGGCAACACACCTGACAGACTCTTCTTGCTGAGTCAAAATGGGTTGTATGGCAGTTCAAGTGATCCTTCAACTCATCCAGCTCCTGTTGTATCAAAGTAGGCCACAATCATTGAACCAGTTTGCTGCCAAAGATCACTTCAGCATAGACATTGAAGCAGAGGTGAGAATCAGCAAACTAGTGGTGTGGATTTACGGCACTGTATATATCACTTCCAGCCTCCCAGAAGACCTTGACATTATCGCCCCATTGTATGCGCAAGCAGAGCCACCCGTGTTCGATGGTAATATTATGTATACTTTGCTGAAAAAGATGTGCTGCAAGATCGTCAAGATCTAGATTGGGTGAGAAGAATTCTCTGATAAATTATTGATGGTCAGCAGCAGTCCCAAATAACACAGAAATGGAAGGCATACCTTAATGCATTGGCAAGCGTGAACATGAGTGTTGTTTTGCTTCCACAATCAGTCGTGCTTTGTAGAGGCATCCCTTGATGTCAAAGGTTAAAAATGATTCAATTACCAAACAATCAAGAAGACATACCACCAAGCTTCTTGACCAGTGAGAGATATAGATAGCCAATGGCTAACTTGAGTTGGTTGTTCAGAACTACCCACAGACCTAACCACTTCCCAGACCACACATCCCTGACACCCCAAATAGGAAACCCGATCTTAGACAACTTGTCGTGACCATCAGCGCTCCATTTGTGATGGGGTCCTAATGAAACTAATACAGTCCAATACACCTTCTTACCAGCTGAAGGTTCATGGATGGAAAACCCATCAGGATCCTGCATACGCATTTCATTCCACACAAACTTCCTGTGTCGAACCATGTGTTAGAACTTTTGATAGATAGTAAGATGATGTGAACATGCCTGTTAAGTGCTATGCCTGAGTTAAATAAGATACCTTCACGAATGGTAGATGGACCCTGCCAACTATTAGGATCCTTGGCCATCTGATCCAAGACCAGCTGCCACTTGATAAGTATAGGTGTTGTCCAAGTTGCTGTGCCGCTTCCGAGTAGTCCCAAAGCATTCTGGTGTCGAGAGATGGTTGCCTCACTAGGGTTTAGGCAAAAGTTCAGTGGGAGATATACACACACTAGCCAACACAGGACAAACCTCATATTGATTCCTTCAGTCAGCAGCATCTTGCGGATCATCTTGCAACCTGTAATGTTCTTGTGGTGATACTCCCGCAGTAACCCAGTCACTCATTCATCATTGGAAGGTGCTTAGAAACCAGTGAGTAGTGTTTAAAAGTCCAGTGCATAGGACCGAAAAAAGACTGCGGACCCAACCAAACCGGACTGATGGCAACCGGACTTTCAGTTGCAGTTGCCTAGATCTGAGATCGGTTGCAGTTGCTGGTTGCCCAGATCCTGGGAAACATGAGAACCAGTAAAAAACCGGTTGCAACTGGGGATTTGTCATCCACAATCAACACACAACAACAACAACAACAACAACAACAACAATAACAACAACGACCACCACTCCCTCTCATCCTCCACCACTCTCTCTCAATAAATGGCCACATCAACAACCTCATGCCCTTCAAGCCACCCAAATGGCAACACCCGTGGCTGCAAATGTGCCACGTCATGTAACTGTTTGTCTCATATCTTTCTTCATCATTCTTTTACTACTAGCATGGTTGTTTTCTTCTTTTGTAGGTATAAACTTATGTGAGAACTGAGATGACGAGGCACCAATGTCCAGCCTCGCGAGCCACTGCTCGCGGGTGGATCATTGGTTCTATCTTCGACAATGACAGAGACACAAGGTAAGTACCCCCCCACCTCATAAACCTGCCACGTCACTACTTACAACGACAACCACTCGAGAACAGGCAGATCAATCCAGCACCCGCCCTGCTGCTGCAAGCCACTGCTCACAGGGCGGATCGCGGGTGCGCAACCACAATGCCACAGTGATGACACCAACGCCAACAACACAATTCCAACAACACCAACACCAACAATGCCAACACCAACAACACCAACACCAACAACGCTGACACCAACAACACCAACAACACCAACACCAACAATGCTGACACCAACAACACCAACACCAACAATGCCGACACCAACACCAATGATACCAACGACAACGCCGACAATATCAACGCCAACAACAGCGCCATATCAATGCAACACCAGCACAAGCGCTAGTGCATCCAGGACAATGACAATGACAGACTGACGACGAACAGATGAGGGCAGATAAATGAGGGGCGACAAACGACCAAACGAGAGACAAGGACAATGGGTGACACGCGATGGATAGCTGACCAGTACCCCCACCTCCACCCCCTGCACTCGCTGCAAACGCAGGATAGTGGGGGTAGTTTTTTTTCCTTCTGTTTGCATATGCTAGTACTGACCCCTCCCATCCTGTGGGGGGATTATCTTCCTTTATCATATGTAGCACCCCTCCACTGCTGCTCGCCCCTGCTCGCAGGGTGTGAATGTAATTTTAGGATATCTATTTAGTGTTTAGCTTAGCTTATTTTGTATTACTTACATGGTTCTGACCGGTCCTAAACTGGTCTGAACCAGTTTAGTTCTAGACTGGTGGTGACTGGTCTAGTGACTGTTAGGCAACCATGACAGACTGGTTTATACCAGTCCAGTCTATGGTTGCCTATAATTTTTGAAATACATGAACCAGTCTGGTCTACGGTTGCCCACTGAGGTGGGCAAAAAACTGGACCGGACCAGACTTTCAAACACTACCAGTGAGCGACAATATCCAATCATGTCACCCAGACAGCCTTTCACTCACAACAATCCTTGTGTTGATTCTTGCCAGTGGGATTGTTGGTGGCTGACATCCAGGTGGATTGGTTTGTTTGAAGGTGCTGGGCAATGATGTTGGTCTATTTATTATACTTCCCGCATGGTATACATGCACATCAATTGCCTGATGACAAACACATACACTAGGACGTCACAAAACTTGTAATTACGCTGCACACACAACACATTTAGGCCTTGAACTGAAACACCAATTGCAAGTGACAGCCTGCAATGAGTATGAAGGAGATACACTCAACGAATTCACTAATTACCAGTTGAAACTAAGTAAACACTCAAGAAATTTTGAACCAGCAACATTATAGAAAGTGTTTACAGGGCAGACTGGATCACAAGATAATGGCTGGATCGGCCCAGGGATCAGACTCCTTCCCATCCACTGGGAAAATGAGAATATCCTTGATGTAGAATACAAAAACTCAAATATTTTGTGCCACATGATTTGTTTGTTATTGTTTCCTAAAACCTTAAATCTTTCTCATTTCCCCAGCAACTAGCGTAACTTGCTGTGGTGGCTTGCACTTATTTGGCATGTGGCATGAGATGCATCCGAGATGATCGACGTGTCGATGTGTCTCGCTCAAAGACCAATTGCCCACACAGGAACTCTGCACCCGCTTGAGCTTCAGCTTGTGAATTAAAAAATACTAAGAATTTCAGAGGCTTGCCACTTGTCATGTGCTGCTTAATTATGAAGGCGAGGCCATGATAAGAATTAATTGAGTGTTCTATCTTATGCACAGAGAAGAAAATGTTAGGACAGTCCACTGACAGTCGAAAAATCTTGGTGTGATCTGCTCAGAGATGTAAATTTGCGATAAGATCTTTAACATGATGCGGAGGCATGGTTGCCATGCCTAGGTGTATGCCAACAGTGGGTTTTCGAGTCAACAGATAGCAGATGGGCCCTATTCGGAGGTAGTCAGAGCAGAATGTACCGCCCCACTCTTTTACTACATGTGCCTCATTGAGAACGAGGTTTATGAGGTTGTCCATAAACCTCTTCATACCCCATAAGTCCTCAAATCAGCTGTCATTATTGAGAATCTCTGGACTAACAATAATGACCTGGTATTGTTTACGCACAATATTCTGTCCTTTTGTGATCAGAAAACACACTAAGATTACAATTGAAACCATTACCTCAAACAACTCATTTGTTGCATTAGCCACCATGATGGATATCGCACTGATTTGGTTGTCTTCAAGTTCAAGCATCTGGGCAAACTGAGTACCCAGCAGCTTCAATGGGCCTACTACAACTGTGATGCCATGCTTTATGTAAAGCAACAAGATCCAGTAAGTCAGAGACTTGCCAGATCCAGTTAGCACTACAGTAATAACATCCTCACCCGCCAGTACAGCATGAACTACATAGATCTGCCAGAGATATGGCTTGAAACCAAATACCTCCTCAACCTGTCTCTGGACTTCCTCATCACTCTCGGGCATAGTGTGTGGTAGCCCAGCCATTGTGAGATAAAGAAACAGGAGGTATCAAGTAGAATAAGACCCAACAAGATGTGTCTTTGAGAGAGACGCATTGACGCGTTGATCATCTTGGATGTGTCTCGTGCCACATGCCAAACAAGTGCAAGCCGCCACAGCAAATTATGCCAGTCGCTGGGGAAATGAGAAAGATTTAAGGTTTTAGGAAACAATAGCAAACAAATCATGTGGCACAAAATATTTGAGTTTTTGTATTCTACATCAAGGATATTCTCATTTCCCCAGCGGATGGGAAGGAGTCTGCCCAGGGATCTATCTTCCCTGAATTTGACCCTACAACATTAACAAACACATTGTGACAATACCATTTGATGATCAAAATCTTTCCTGATACACCTGGAGCACGGTACGCCCTGACCACGTTTGAACTAAGTAGGAATTCGAGCATCATGTATCAGTGGGGGTGGGCAATGTCACCAAGCTGTGCGGCGCATGACATAACACATTGTGACCAGATTTGTCACAAATTCCTGACCCCAACCAAACCCACCCCATTATCCTCACTTCCTCACTTAATACTAGATCTTTTTTCAGTCTAAGGTATCTAAAATATGTCCTGCTACATATATCAGATAGTATTTGTAACAAAAACTAATAGTGTGTAATATTTGAATACAAAGGTCTAATTATAGTTAATTCAAATACTGATCGGCTTCTACATCAATAAGTGTAAATATAAGTCAAATCAAGTAAAGCACTAGCTTCCGTGGGGGCTCAACCACTCACATTCATGATTACCTTTAGGGAGGAAGAATGATCACAATTGTTCTGTGAAGAGAATGTTCAGAACTGATTTTTGATTTTTGTCTTGCTACAGTGAAATATGGTCATCTGATGTATGGTATTTCACTGTTCCGAGGTGAAATTAAAAAATCTGCTCTGAACGTTTTGTTTAGATGATCATAATGATCATTTTTGTCCAATAGCACGAAGCATGTAAAGGAGCAGTTGAGCTTCCACAGAAGGTACATGTTTGGCACTGTATTTTGGCAGGGCAATTGACCACCTGTTAGTACCTGGCATGTTTACTAAAATTCTGCTATGAACAAGTTATTCAGGGTCCATTTTTATGTACATTTACACCTTTATAATGTCCCACAGGATGTTGTGCAAGCTGCAATTGCGATGGGTCAGTGTTTTGGGTGTGTGACACATGTCACACATAGTGTCACGTGATGTCACCGTTACTGGGCATTACCCCTAGTACTATCAGTCTGGGGAGAATGCCAGCGGAGACTGAAGTCGGAGGCAACGTGACGAGTCGACGGGGATCTGGGATGCCAACGGCGACCACTACCTGTGACATGCAGCTGCTCGTACCTCATATGTACATCCACGCTGTCTCAGCTTGCTGGGTGATGGCAGCTACTTCGTCATAGCACGGGGACTGCCGCCTTCACTGTGCAATACGTCATCGACCACCTACAGCTATCGACCGATCCCGGATGTAGCTTCAGATCTGAAACTGTCTTCCATGATTGCCAGAATTCCACGGTGTCGATTCCTAGAAGGTACCTACATACATGCTTGTACCTTTTTCTTTGGATCACTGATATAACCTCCTAGTTGCTCTCACCCCCGTGGTTGGCGTATGAGCGCCCTCGCCCTCACCCTGAATCTTAAAACTCTATAGCCAGGGCGCGAAATTGGCGAGTGGTAGTTATATGCGAGCGGAGACAAGGACATGGGTATACCCGTTTTTTGTGCTTCTTGTTTTTGGTTCGTTTCTTTGCCGTCTTGGCATAACTCCGTCTTGAACGTACTGAATCCAATCGTGCAGATGCTCATACATCGTCTCTACTCCAATAAGGTACCCTCTACTCTCTCCTTCCTGCCCGTCTCTTATATTCGTCATAAATGTAGTCTGGCTGACTGTTCGAGAGGCATTATCGTCTCTCTATCTAGTACCTCCAATCCATGGCCCAAGTCATCTCGGAATGCGAAACTCGAAACTCGAAATTCGGGACTCCATAAGAGAGAAGAGGAAGTAGAGGAAGGGGACGACGAGAGCGTGATGGTACCATCGGTACGTGTGCAGTTTGTTGCCCGCCGTTTTCCATTTTCCTTTCGTTCTAACTAATGAAGATGGCATTCTGCAGATCTTTTACTTTTCCTCTAGAGTAAAGCTAAAATCTACACCTTCGATCGTGGCCACGATTAAGGTAAACTCGCAAACCAATCCCAGCCTCTGACATTGCTGATCTGATCACCTTGATCTTTTCAAATTTCTAATAGCCCGAGAAGGCCCTTCTCGATCGCAGGCTCACCGGCATGCTACTGCATATTCATATTGTTATTATTCTATCAACATTATGGATGTGGGAAGAAGAATCCTTGCTGCAGTAGCCTGCAGAAGGGCGACGATAACGACGACGATGCGACGATGCTACTACGGGAATCACGAATCTCCAGAGAACTGGCGAAATCGGACGTGCATCGCCCGTAATCAGTATGTTCTTTTTCCCCCCTCATTGGTTAGGAGGTCATCCATTCTTCCGTTTAGCCTTTGTTCAGCCTTTTTCATTCCGCTTTTCCCACTCCGTTGTCAGATACATGTACCCGCCGTGGTCTTACCTCCCATATCATGCTCATCCCACTGGTTAACGTTATCGCAAATCACGGGGAAAAGGCCCGAGCGGCATTTCTACGGACCCGGATGTGGACTTTGTGAATCGGGAGACGTTCTTAAAGGTGGAGGAGACTAGGTACAACCAGCCTTCGACGCCGGTACCGCTACTGCTCTCCCTCAAGGCATCAATGTCTATCAAAACACACATGGCGATACGTTCCGAGTCTTCAAGTGGATCCAGGGATCCTACGAGGTCCTCGCCAACCCTGAGAAACGGTGCCAGTTCAACTCGATCGACTTGAGAAGATCACGATGAGCATTATGGCTCCCGAGTCCAAGGTGGGCTTATCATTCATTTCCTATCATTCTATCCAATCCCCTTGGCGGCACCATCTTGTGGTATTCCACTCCGTTCCGGGCGCTGCACGTTATCTCGAGATCTTAGAGCCACAATATTCGCAACACGTTCCCTTCCCTTGTTGATTAATATTCTTCTCACCACCGTGACTGACGTCTTATCCTTCACCGAGAACAAACAACTCGACGTTTTTACCCTCGTCTCCGCTCTATACGGGCGCTTCTCGCATGTCCTGGGGCTGGGAACCACTAACAATGCGACCGCGACCAAGGACAAAGTTCAAATAGCGGGGTTTCTACTACGGGCTGCTGGGACATCTTTGACTCGTGGCACAGCTTCCAATACTGCACAAGGAGGTTAATCGAGTGGAATGGCAGGTATGGTCACCATTTAGAGTGTCTTTCCTTCATCTTTTCGAATTTCTTGTTGATTTCGTCATTTTGTTGCTGCAGTCGCGATCATGTAGCGGATCCTTGGCTCTGTCTCTGGCGCTTACCCCCATAATCCTTCAGTCTGGCCTTGATCCCTGCATTAAATGATCGACCATCGACACCTCCGTTCGTGAAACTCGGAGAATGTCCCTACTCCCCTGTACGGCAGGCAACGTCGCTACCGAGGATATATTGTGCGTGCCGAATGATTCGTAGTTCAGTTGTTGTTGGCTTGGCTTGCAAAATATGGGGAAGGGAGAGCATCAGTCGTGCGGAGGGCCTTCAGGGCGAGGGGATTGAGGGACCCAGCGGAGTCGGGCGAGTGGTGAAATCTCTACGAGACGTGTATGGTCATCATACTTGGTGCTCCGTCCTTATATATCGATAGACCGAACGCCCGCCCACCGCTTGTGTTCTTCGCCGCCCATCTTCGTAGTGACGCCTACCACTTCCCTTGACAATCAAAGCGACTATAATGATTTAGCCCTAACCGCGAGCTGAATATTCATGTCGAGGTTGGCTATTCCTAGGCCCATCATGAACAAATCGCTAAGTGGCTTCGGTAAACCTTCGTTAGCATACTTGGTATGGCGCCACAGTTATAAGTCACTGTCGCGGTCGGCTGGGTTGGCGTTGGTGCGCCTGGAAACTGTGGACTGGGGCCTTCTTTCGGATAAATTGCGATCAGCCTTAGTGGATCTATTCCAACACCGGAGTCTCGCTACATTATCTACGTTCCCAAATCTGCGATTTTTTGATTTCACCATAATTCCGATACAGTATTCAATCACCACATTCACCCAATCAATAGGATGTATACAGTGACACTCCTCGGACTGCACGTTGGGTAAATTTTTAGCACTGCGGCAGCAGGCTCTCATTTAGTTGTCACTTACGTCAGTTTCCGCGGATCCGCCGTTATTGAAAGAAGAATTGAAAGCAGGCGTGACATGGAGCACTTAATATATATATATAGTCCTGTTTCTAAAAACATTTCGATAACGACGGTGGTCTAACTTGTAATAGTCCTTGGCGAGAAAATCGTCCATTAAATATAGGGTAGGCGTGTACAGCTTGGTGGGGGACGTTGTCAACACATAATGGGGGCATGTATAAAACGCACCATCTACGAAGGGATGGCAATGATGACGTCTTGACTGCAAACCAGTCGCTTTGATAGGCTGAGTATAAGTAGTAAATCGTGAACATGACAATGGATAACGAGTAGCGTTAAAATTAGTACTCAGGGATGTCCAGAGGGATGGCCTCGCTTGGCAGCTATGAAATTTGATTGGAGCTCGTAAGATACGGCGTTCACGTCCGAGTTGACACGACAAACCTGCAACGGGCGTGCCATACAGATTGCGGGGAGGAAGCGGTTGCAGACCGCGAGCAAAGCGAGCAGCGTTAGTGTCGATGCTTGCCGCATACACGGAGGCGATGGTAGCTACGATCACGGCCAAGATGGAAAAGAACTTCATAGCTGCCAAGGGGCGAGGAAAATGGTACGGAAGAAAGGTCAAGAGATTTCAGAACACGGCGGGCTTATCTTATTTATCTTCGGCAGCTGGCTTACATACGATTGTTCCACGTTCAAGTTTTAGATAGCATGTCTCAGCAGTGAGCCCGCAATCTAAAAAAAAAGTTGCCGCCGTATTTCCATTTCGGGAATAAGATTTCTTGCCGTGGGCGGGTGCTTTAGAAGTTTACTTACATGTGAGATCTAGTGCTCCGAGTCTTGAAAAAAGGAGGTTGTAGGTCGATGCGTCAGGGAAATCACTGACACAACCGTGTATGAGAGTTTTTCCCGATTTTGATGGAAAGCGGGAAAAAAGACGATCGGCGGCAATCCCAGCCCGTTTAATTTTAAAAGCAGTGCTTTTCGACTCTATTCAAAACTCGATATTATTTCCCCACTTTTTGCCAATTCAAACACCAGTGCTATATAGATAAACTGAATGACTCTCTTGGCATACCCTCATTTGAAAGGTTCACTCGCGATTGAATGAATGAGTTTGGGGTCGCTAGACTCACTACGATCGTCGCGGTCAATCGAGACCAAAGCGATATTGAAATTTGAAAAATAGAGTTATATTAGTAGACGTCAATCCCCGGCCATCTATGCACGTGCGTACCAGTTCAAGTTCTGCGGGCGACACACCACCGCAGTGCCCTGTTCTTTCAAAAGTAGACAATTTTCGTATCTCCTGCAATTGATTCGTGTTATGATCATCTCCCAGAGTGGCCCCTTCCAATTCACGGTTTTTTCCGATCAGCAACTGTACAGTTGATTGTACATATTTACTTTACTTTGTTATTTCGTCCACTTTGACGCGTGATCCGTTTTATTTATTTGATGATCGAGAACACGTAGTTAAGTACGAAAGGCGGATAGCGCAAGGATGAATTCGCAAGGATGAATTTCAGAAATTTGAATCTGACGAAGTTTTTATTTCCTTTTGGGTATTGCTTTGCTTGCAATCAGCTTGCCTCCCATGCACACTTCATCAATGCATCCTAATGGCATGCTCATTGTCTAGGGTATTATGCTCTTATTTTGGAGGTTATCCTTTATGTCATAAGTGTAGCATTGACAATGGTAGCTAGATACATGATGAATGATAACACTATGACTACCTGCAGGAAAAAGAGGATAACATGGGGATGTTGGAATATCAAGCATGACTCGCCTGAACAGGTAACCCCACCTTTCTGTGTTTTACATACTTTTCCGGATCTCATGCACAGTTATGCACCACTATGCTGACTCCACTGTATGTTTCTATTATTACTTGTAATTCCTTTCATATTACTGCATTGCTATTGCTCTCATTGAGAGCCTTTCCTTTTGTTCTGTCAAAGTAGTTAGCTTACTTTACTGTTTGCTACAAGAACTGTTATGTGGACTTGCCTCCCCTCAGTTGTTTGGCTACTGCTCTTGCATGCAAACACTGAGTCTTTATTATTAGTACAGCTTAGTTCTATGTTCATTACAGGTTATTGGGCCCTGCACTTATCTAGTGCCTCTTGTGTTCCTTCTACCGCTATGACTACCACTGCTCTCACCACCACTGACATCCTTCCTTCTTCTGTTCTGAAGCTTCTCGCAACTGGCTTAAATTGGACCACATTTTCCATGCACTTCAAGGATGCCATCAGAGCAAAAGGCTTGTGGGGCCATTTTTATGGTTCCATTGCCAAGCCTACAGTGAGCTCACCAGCAACTGCTGGAGACATGCAGTCTCACACAGACAGTGCGCAAGTCCGCTAACAGGAGGGAGATGCCCTAATGCAAGGGCAAAGCACACTGTATAGCAGTCGTAGGCTAAGACAAACAGTATCTATGTGTACTCTAACATGAACATGAGATCATGTGACTACATGCCACATGACCTGACACCTGACTGTGCACACATGCACAGTTACACCACTGATGAAACTACTGCTCTCGCTCAGTGGGACAAGGACAATCTTTTAGCCAAAGCTTTACTTACTCACCAAATCCCCAACTCTACATTGATCTGCATCCATGGCAAACCATTGTTAAAGGACCAGTGGAATCTGATCTCGAATGAGTACATGTTGAAGAAGGGCTCCTTTGCACAGCCTGACCTCTGTTCTCATTTCACGGAGTCAAAGTGCCCTGACAAGGGCAACATCTGAGAATTTTTGGATGGGCTGCATGTGAAGAAAGAGGAGTTAGCAACATACAGTGTTGTGATCAAGGACAAGGATTATTGTTCCACCATCATCACTTCCCTTCTCCACCATCTCTCCAACTTTGCGTCGAATCTACTTGCTGGCACAAGGCTGTACAGTTCCACAAAGACTATTGACCCTGATGAGCTTATTGCTTTGATCTTGGAGGAATTTGAGTGCAATATGGCTGCACATTCTCAGTGCTCAGGTATGAAGTCTTCAAAGGGAGATGACAAAGATGAAGCCATGTCCATTGTGTCAAGTGGGAAAGGCAAGCACTTTGAGCGCAAGCCTCATGGTGTTTGCTGGAACTGCAGAGAGAAGGGTCACTTCAAGGACAAGTGCCCTAAGCCTGCGAAATCTAACAATAAGAAAGACAACTCACCAAAAAAGGGCAGCTCTGTGAATGCCACTATTGAATCTGATTCTGAAGATGAGGAAGCATTTTTTGCTGAACTGTGGGATTCCAATTCTGATATGCCTGAGCTTCAATCAGTTTGCGATTCTGATACTGATTTGGATCTTGAGCTTGATGGGAATAGTGATGGGGACTGGTTCTCTGAGATCAGCGATGATTTGGGCAGTGATGCAGATAGCACTGAGGGGTTATTTGGGGCTGATGGAAACAAGTGCAGCTCATTTGTCAGTGTTGACCTGAACTCGGTTGTCATTGATCTGGATGAGACTGTGGCTCATGTTGAGTCTAGCAGCAAGGCTGAAAGCTCACCTTGTGTGGAAGTCTATGACTCTGGGTGCATGAGGCACATTACCCCATATTGCAATGATGTTGCCAACTTCATTGAGATTTCCCCAAAATCTTTCCAGGCTGCCAATAAACACAATTTTACTGCAGTTGGAATGGGTGAGATGACAATCAACATACCTAATGACATTGATATCTCCCAATTAAGACTAACTGAAGTGATGTATTCACCTGAAGTTGGCTACACCCTGGTATCTGTCAGCAGTCTTGATGAAAAAGGATTTTTGGTGACATTTGCTAATGGCAAGTGTATGATCCAAGGACCAGAGGGGGAGTGCATTGGTGCACTTGTATCGAGTTGCACATGAGCCTGAAACAGCTAACATTGCAATAGGAGTCATTACCTTGGACCAGTTCCATTGTCGAATGGGATATATTTCTACTGAAGTGGTGTGAAAGCTCATTGACAAGGGTTTTGTGACTGGCATGAGATTGGAAACCATGCTGTCTGGTGAACTGCACTTTTGTGAGTCTTGCATGTATGTGAAGGCTATGGGTAAACCTGTTGCAAAGTCTCAAGAGGGTGAGTGTGCCATGGAATTTGGTGGAGAAGTCCACAGTGACTTGTGGGGACCTGCCCCAGTTGCTATGAAGGCAGGAAAACAATATTACATTACATTTATTTTACTGATGATAAGACTTGTCTAACACACTTGTACCTTTTGCAGAACAAGAGCAATGCCTTCACATCCTATAAGGACTATGAAGCATGGTGTGACACCGATTTGGATACTCATGTGAAGATCCTACACTCAGATTGCAGTGGGGAGTACCTAGGCAAGGAATTCATTCTATACTTGAAGTTGAAGGGTACTACACATAAATTAACTGTACATGACACCCCCCAGCATAATGGCATCACAGAATGTCATAACCACACCATCGTCGAGTGGATCCATGCATTACTGCATGCGAGTGGACTCCCAAAGACCCTTTGGGGTGAAGCCATGCATCATGTCATCTGGTTACTGAACCGCACATCAATGAAAGCTGTTGATGGGAAAACCCCTTACAAGGCTGTTTTTGGGAAGAAACTCAATTTGCGGCATGTGTGGGAATGGGGTGATAAGGTTTTGGTGCACATCAAGGGTGGAAATAAATTGGGTGGACAGGTAAGAGAGGGTCGTTGGCTGGGTGTTGGTGAGCAGAGCAAGGGATTTTGAGTTTACTGGCCAGATAAGAGGATGGTATTGACTGAATGCAATGTCTATCATTACAAAACATGTTTGTTAGTTGATCATCTCAAGGGGGGGTTAGGAGTTCGTCGAAACAACAACTGACTTACCTAAATCTTCAACGCCCACTAATCCTACTCCAACTCAACCCACTGCATTGCAAGCTGTCTCTTCTCCCACCATTTCCTGTGCCCTGAGTCCAAGCCCATCTGACCACCAGGAGCTTCACAAAGAAGAGCCTGTCCTTGTGAAATGCATCAGGAAACCAAGTCAACATGTTTGGTACCTTATTGAAGGTCATGGTATCACGTCTGCTCGCCCATCTGACCCTACTGTTTCCACAGGAATACAGCTGCCTCCCATTGTTGAAGAAGCCCCAAATCTTGTGCTTGAGGGGGAGGGATTGGCTGACTGGATGATGCTGGCTGATTTTGAGGAAGAGTACGCGATGGCTGCCAAGATTAGTGAAGTTGAGGCTCTGGAGCCAAGATCATTGGCAGAGGTGAAATGTCATCCTGACTGGCCACTTTGGGAAAAGGCTATTCATGAGGAGTTAGCACTCTTATGAGAAACTGGTACCTGGGAACTTATCGATCCACCCACTGGAGCCAACATTGTAGGTTGAAGTGGGTTTACCAAGCAAAGAAAGATGCCACTGGGAATGTCATCTGCTACAAGGCATGTCTTGTTGCCCAGGGATTCTCTCAAGTACCTGGTGTTGACTATTTTGACACTTTTGCTCCTGTTGCAAAACTTCCTTCTGGCTATGGCTGCTGCTGAGGATATGGAACTTCATCAGATTGACATCAAGAGCATGTATCTCAATGGGGAACTGACTGAACAAGAGAAGATTTTTATGCAAAACCTCCTGGCTATCATGCTCCCAACTCCACTGGCAAAGTTTGCCATCTTCGAAAGACCTTGTATGGCTTGAAGCAATCTGGAAGGCGCTGGTACCAGAAGCTGGTCAAAATTATGCTGAAGCTTGGATTCTCATGCTGCAATGTCAACCAGGCTGTATTCTTCTGGCAAGTTGGTAGGAAGATCATCATTGTTCTTGTCCATGTTGACAATTGTACGATCATGGTGACCGTGATTGCCCTGATTGAGGCTTTCAAAGCTGAAATCA
>QMFE01002740.1:0-10279 GCA_003314665.1 Tricholoma sp. MG77
TTTTTATGAACCAAAGGTCAAATTCACCGCATTATATGTGAAAATGTGGTCCAACATACGTTTTTACAATAAGAACGGTTTAGACCGGTTTTTTGCGGTTCTTTTTGCGGTTTTTCAATATTTTTTAAAATGGAAAGACTGCTAACTGGACTGCAAAAGACTGGTCCATAAATATACTGCTGGTCCGGTCTTTTCCAGTCTAGTTCAGTCCAGTTTCAGTCTTTTTTTTGGTCCTATGGACTGAACCCTTGAACACTAGTTGGGACACCATTTCCCTCCAATACCATCCAGATCTTAATGCTAGTTAAGAAACAGTTACATCTAGCCTGTGCAAAGGCCAATGCAGCCCTACACTGTTGAATACTTAGTGTACAGTGCTAAATGTATTTTTTTTTTGACCCCAAATGCATACCATCTACCATACATAACCATACAATGACCATCTCCATACCTGTCCTATAGCTGTTGGGGTTTGACTGACCAAACACTACAGATGGTGGACAGTCGAGCCATACCTGTCTCATGACCATCGATTGTACAGCCATACCCATCAGATGGTACAGTGTGCAGCCCTATTGCAGCAGTACCTCCCATCCCCCATCCCCTAGCCCATCCAGTCATTCCTGTGAACCCTGTATCCACCCTATGAGGAGCTGCTCACAGCAGTGGTGGGGGGTGCTGGTTTGTGTGGAGTCAGTGCTGTGTCATTTGGTGTCAGGGAGCAGGTTGGTGCTACCTCATGGGGGGTAGTGCAGGTGTGTGTGTGTGTGGTTTGGTTTGTATTGGTGCTGCTCATTACCAGTAGTTCAGGACCTATAAAACAAGCAAACCAATTAGTTAGTTGATAGACAGAAGTGTTACATCCCGTTCTGTTCCTCAAACTTAATCCATTCCATGGACTCCGGCTTACTTCCTGATCCTATATTTAGTTTTAGCTACTTTGTCATTTTTGATTATTCTTGCATATTTTTGTTTGTCATTTCACACTTCATACCTACTACAAGTATTTACCTCAGGCCCCGATCGGATACCCGATGCCCGTACCAAACTAGTATATAAACATAATTACATTTGCTTGTAAACTTCAGTTTAAATATTGATTAGTTCAAATCTCCTCTTATCTCATTCCGTTCTCTCTTGTCTCAGACTTCCTCTCAGTCCCCGACTTGATTCCTGCTCACTACAAAATCTAAAACACGGCAACAAGTGAAGGGTGCAACTTCTTACAAATTGAAGCCAAGTTCCTTCTGTTCCCCTACATTCAGTATTATGCTCAGTCCCCGCATGGACTTCCACTAGGATCAGTATTTAACAAGAAGGGACAAACAAGAAACTTAAACTTACCTAGGGAGCGACAGTCATTTGGGCTGTGGGGGCACACAGAGAGAGAGTCCTGAGTTTCTCATGTTTTGTTGGTTTACTTGAGTCTTGTCCCAAAGTAGTGAGTTGGCAGTGAGTAGCTGTAGGAGGTTGGTGTAAGGGGAACACCTACAAAGCCCTACAAACACCTACAAAGTTCACGAGTCCTTCAAAGTACTTCAAACAACTTTGAACAGCTTTGAACAGCTTTGTACTCTGCCCCTTGTCTACAACCACACCCCTACTTCAACGATGCCGCTGAAGTTATGGAACAATCTTTGAACACATTAGGACATAGCAGAACAGCATTCTGATGCACCCCTGGTGGTGCTCGCTTTCTTAGTCCCACTTCCACATTGAGACTCAATTATTTTACTTTGTCACACGGTTCTGGATATATAGTTGCACCCTCTGCAGGGGACACCTTAGACTTTTCTCTTTGGTTTTCCCTTGCAAGGTGTGTAGTATTTCCTTGTTTAGCTAGTTCTATCTGAACTTTGGTTTTCCCTTGCAAGCATCAAGCTCAGGCTCTGATCGTAAGGTTGCCCTTACAGAAAAAAAGTCTCTCTCTTGGTGGACTGAGAGTAGCAAGGTGCCCCAGTCAGTCAGTTGGACCATGAAAATTTCATACATTTTCAAAGTCTTCCTTGCAGCTTGGACAAACCTTTCTATCCTCCCTCCACACCTTTTCTGTGATCTATCATAATGTTCCAATGGTGACAGAGGAAACCGACGCTTGGCGAAGGCAATTTGAGAATGACACTGCAGGGATTAACCAATCCTTGCAACGACTGTTTGCAATGTATGTAGATTGAGACCGCACCAACATACTCCTGAGTGCATCAAACCCTGCAAGCATTTTGAACCCTATGTCTAAATGATCACCACTCTCCCCTGCCCCCAAATTACACCGCAAACAACCTTTGAATGTGAGTCGAACATGTTTGATTTAACCAGCATCTCCAATGCACAGAAGGGCATTCATTCCTCAACTCATGTAAGATTTACCTCAACCTCGCACCCCACCAGTTTGAAGGTGAACATTTAAAGGTCATGTGGGCCATGTCCTTCATGGAAAGTGGGCAAGCAGTGCATTTTGTTGATAGGCAGGTGTGCAGCTATCAAGCCGTAGGGAGTCTACCCTACACATCATGGCCAGAGTTTGTCACCGAGTTTATTGCTGATTTCTGTCTGAAGAATGAGGTTCAGATGTTGAGAACTGAACTGGAGACTTTGAGATACTTTCAGGGGTCTTGAACCATCGACAAGTATGTCGATGATTTTCGCAAAATTGTCGACAGGGCCTGTTACTTCGAAGGGTCCCACATCGTCCTCAAATTTCATCAGGGGCTTAACCCCAAAATTCAGGATCATGTGGCCTGCCTTACCTCTGGGTGACCATCAGACAAGAGCCCAAAACAGTGGTACGACACAGCAATCCTCTGTGATGAAAATCACATTGCCAACAAAGCATTTCAGGCTTCTTTACGAACCACCACACACCCCTGAAATGGCTTCAAACAGTGGTAGCATGTTTCATAGACCTCTAGCGAGGCTTCCAAACCCTCCTCTACCACCTTCGAGGTATGCACCACCAATTGCAAACTCTTCGAACCTGTTGCGGCACACTCCCCCTGTGCCCAGTATCTCTATGTCCATGTGACTGAAGGATACAAGTACCCTCATGTGCTTTTGTTGTGGGCAACCCAGCCATGCACGTCCCAAGTGCCCGAAACACTTTGATGTCTGATATATGGACCTCAAAGAAAGGCAAGGGTTCACACAAGAGGAGTTCATGGCGCTCACACAGGGTGCAAGAAAAAATAACATTCAAAACAATATCTTGAAAATATCCTAAAGATAATCCTTTTTCAATCAGCATATTTAATCATGAAATATGATGAACAATATTTTGATTTCTTTCAACATATTGAGAACATAAATATGGTGTAAATACTTTGCATAATAAGCTGTAAATGTACATTGAATACTGATACAATTTTTTTTTGAAAGTTGTCTTGAAAATATTTTGAAAGATACCTCAAAGATTCTTGAAAGAGATATGGTAAAACTAACTTGAATTTTTATGCTTGAATAAACAAGATATTCTTGTATATATTTATACCATATTTTCTGTCAAAATAATGAGAATATCTTTCACTGAAAAATTCATTATACTTTTATCATATTTTGTCATAAAATATGGTAAATTTCTTTCCTGATATTTAATCAAAAAATATGGTAGAAATACTGTGAATAACAGTTCAAATAATACTCAATATATCTTTCAATTATGCTAACCATATCAGTATTATTTGGACTCTTATTCACAATATTCTTTGCATACTTTTTGACAAAATATCAGCAATGAAATTTACCATATTTTATGATAAAATATGATAAAAGTATAATGAACTTTTTGGTGAAAAGTATTCTCATTATTTGGACAGGAAATATGGTACAAATATGTACAAGAATATCTTGTTTATTCATGCATAAAAATTCAAATTACTTTTACCATATTTCTTTCAAGAATATTTGAAGTATCTTTCAAAATATTTTCAAGACAACTGTCAAAGAAATATTGTATTGGTATTCAATGTAACTTTACCATATTTTATAGCTTATTATGCTAAATATTTACACCATATCTATATTCTCAATATGTTGAAAGAAATCAAAATATTGTTCATCATATTTCATGATTAAATATGCTGATTGAAAAAGGATTATCTTTAAGATATTTTTAAGATATTGTTTTGAATGTTATTCTTTCTCGCACCCTGTGTCAACGTGAGGGAGGTGGCAGAACAAGATGACGAGGTGAAGGAGGATTTTGGCCCAGACGAGGAGTGAACAGTATGCCACCATTGTCCAGTATTAATCATTTTGCAGCATTGTCAGTAGAAGAAGTGTATGAATCAAATTCTATTTCTTTGACTGATACTACTTCAAATGATGCAAAAGCCATACTAACCTCCTCACCCACGTGAAATCATTTTCAAAATTGTCTGAATTGGGAGAAACGACTCCCTGAATGCTACATTGTTGCATTGAACCCAAGTGTGAACTTGTTTGAACTCATGATATCAATGCAGACCCTCAATACTGGCAAAGTGCTTTCGACAAACACTTTTCTGGACTGTGGCACAACAGACCTCTTCATAAGCTCAGATTTCATGAAGTGACATCACTTGACCACAAAGCAGCTTAGTCAACCCATCCCAGTGTACAACATGGATGGTTCGTCAAATGAAGCGGGCAGCATTTCGGAGGTATGTGAAATGGTCTTATGATATCATGACTGAAAGCCTTGCGTCAATCAGGCTACACTGGTCATGGTCACACAAGTTGACAGAACCATGGTGTATTCTCCAGGACTGGAAAGGTTACAATTAGGGGGGTTACAGGGTTATCTGGTTATACTAAGATAAGTAAGGTTCAATATGTAACAGGTGCTAGTCAGTCTCTATATCAGGAATGAGACAGTGATGTAATCATAAGTGTTGAGGTACGGATTGTCTACATTGAAGTAATGTCAGTGAATGAAATAGAAAGGTAACGGGGCCAACAGCAGGGCCATGAAAATGTGTCAACATCAAAATGTTGACATGTAACATTAAATAAAATAATGTCATGGTAAAATGATGGCAGTGCAAAAATAGCACTGCGGAAAACCATCAGGGGCCGCAGTGAATAGAATAAGTTGAAATGTCGGATAACCCATGGGGTCCCGACATGTGGGGCAGCATAGTGGAATCCAAGTGCGTAAGGCTGGGTCATCTTTCTGGGGCACCAGGCTTACAATGACCACTCCAAATGTGCAATGTTTGCTGTCACTGGTCTCAGAAAGCAGGATGTCATTTTAGGCCTCACCTGGCTCTGAAAACACAACCCAGAAGTCGATTGGGCTTCAGGTGAGGTTAAAATGAGTCACTGTCCTGACCACTGTCACACCTGCCAGAATGAAATGAACAAGGAACACAAGGTTGCCTTTAAGGAGGCAGCCTGTATTCAAACCTGTCGAGCAGGCCTGATGCCCTCTCCAGACATTGATATGGAGGACATTCCTGAGTTCCCAGGTCTGTTCAACAATGACAATGATGATAATGACAAAGATAGCGACAGCAAACCCTATGCAGGGGAGGACTCAATCAAAGATGGCAATTGCATTTTCATAATGACTACCCCTTGTGAAGCAGAGTTTATTCAAGCCACCTCAAACATTTCACAAAGGTTGGCTGAGGCCTTTCACAAGAACACCCAACCCATGTCATTCCATGAATCCATCCCTATGCATTTCCACAACTTCAAGGACCTATTCACAAAATCGTCATTTGATTGCCTTCCCGATCGCAAGTAGTGGTCATATTCACCCTTCAAAATTGCCAATGGCATCCCTGGTGTTCTTTATCAAGAAGAAGGATGGTTCCCTTTGACTTGTGCAGGATTATCAAGCCCTGAATGCTATCATGATAAAGAATTGATACCTCTTGCCCCTGATTTCGGAGCTCGTAAATCAACTTTGAGGTGCAAAGTACTTCCCAAAGCTCAACGTTTAATGGGGGTACAATAATGTTCACATAAAGGAAGGTGACAAATGGAAGGCAGTGTTTCATACAAATCACAGTCTATTTGAACCACTGGTGATGTTTTTTGGACTCACGAACTCCCCCTCCACCTTCCAGACAATAATGAATGACATCTTCCAGGATCTTATCATGGAAGGTGTGGTCTGTGTCTATCTCAACAACATCCTCATTTTCACAAAATCTGTTGAAGAGCACCACTGCATCACATGACTCATTCTCGAACGACTTTGCGAACACAAACCACTCCTTTGACATGATAAATGCAAATTCGAACAGACCACCATCAAATATCTTGGGCTGATTATCTCCCAAGGCGAGATTCATATGGACCCTGTCAAGGTAGCTGGTGTAATGGAGTGGCCTGCACCAACAAATGAAAAGGAGGTTCAGTCTTTCCTTGGCTTCACAAACTTCTATCACAGGTTCATAGAGGGTTTTTTGCACCACATGAAACCAATGTTCAAACTCACGAAAAAGGATCAAAAGTGGGCCTGGGGCAAGACAGAGCAGTCTGTGTTTGACAAAATCAAAGGTCGAGTCACATCCTCACCTATCTTTCGTTTCACAGACAATTTGAAGGCCTTTTGTATCAAAGCAGATAGTTCAGACTACACTACCAGCTTGGTCCTCTCTCAACAGTCATCTGATGATCTCAAATGGCACCCTATCACTTTCTATTTGAAGTCACTCAATGCAGTTGAGCGAAACTATGAAATCCACAATAAGGAGATGCTAGCAGTAATGAGATTGTTAGAGAAATGGAGACATTTCCTTGAAGGCATGAGGCATAAGGTGGAGATCTGGATGGACCACAAGAATCTCGAGTACTTCATGATGGCAAAAAAGCTAAATCGCTGACAGGCTCGTTGGTCACTCTACCTTTCTAGATTCAATTTTGTCATGCACCATCATCCAGGTAAGAGCATGGGTAAGCCAGATGCACTTTCAAGGCGTGCCGACCATAGCAATGGTTTGGACGATAACCACGATACCATGCTACTTTGACCTGAATTCTTTGCCATTCGAGTGCTTGAGGGCATCACTGTTGAAGGAGCCAACAGGGACTTACTTCGCAAAGTTTGAAGAGGAGTACAAGATGGAAAGAACAAAGACGCGGTGATGTTGGCAATGTTCAGAGTGGGCAAAGGAGGATGGACTATGGAGGTTTTGTGATCGTATTTATGTTCCTATGATCCCTGACCTACGACACAGAATCACTGAACAGCACCACGACTCTAAAACCAGGGGACATGCAGGACGCTAGAAGACACTCAAACTCATTTTGAGGAGTTACTGGTGGCCAAACATGTCTTGCTACATTGGACAGTACTGTAAGGCCTGTGATATGTGTCTTCAAATGAAGGCACAAAAATGCAAACCGTTCAGCAAACTACACCCTCTCCCCATGCCCAAAGCTTGATGGGATGTCATGAGCATCGATTTCATCATCGAACTTCCCAATTCACATGGATTCAATGCTGCAATGGTCGTGGTGGACTTGGTGAGTAAACAAAGCCATTTTATACCCACTCACACCACCATCATGGCACTGGGCTCAGTGCGACTCTACCTCCAAAATGTCTGGAAGCTTCACAGCCTCCCCAGGTCGATGCTGTCAGATCGAGGACCCCAATTTGTCACTGAATTCATGCATAAATTGCATTGTCTGCTGGGAATCACCATTTCAGCCTCAACTGTGTACCACCCACAGTCAGATGGTCAGACCAAACACGTGAACCAAGAACTCAAACAGTACATTTGAATCTTCGTGAGTGAACAACAGAACAATTGGGACACACTTCAACCCCTTGGTGAATTCGTGTACAATAACCACATCCACTCATCTACACAGCACTCCCCATTCTTCGTCAACACCGGTAGACACCCTCAAATGGGTTTTGAACCCAATCAACATCTGTCAAAGCTTGAAGCAGTTAACAAATTTGTGGATCAGATGAAGTCTACACTAGACAAAGCACAGGCAGCCCTTTTGAAGTCAAAGGATGACATGGTGAGGTACTATAATCAACGATGAACTCTGGCACCAAAGTTCACTGCAGGTAAAAAGGTCTTCCTAGATGCCTGGACAGTAGCATGACGAGACCCTCAAAAAAATTTACACATCAATACCTTGGCCCCTACCCAGTCGGCTCACATGTGTACCACCTGAAACTACCTCCATCCATGTCATGACTCCACCCTGTCTTCCATGCCGTTAAACTCATGCCAGCCCTGCCAGATCCAATTGCAGGTTGATGACCACGCCCACCACCACTGGAGATCGTAGGAGGAGAGAGGAGGTATGAGATTGAAGAAGTGATAGACAGTCGGATGAGGGGCAGGACACTGCAATACCTGGTCAGGTGGAAAGGCTATGGGCGCAAAGAGAATTTGTGGATTTTGGAAGGTGATCTGGATGCCCCTAAACTAATAAAGGACTTCTACAGAACCCACCCAACGGCCCCAAAGCGTATCAATGCCCTGCTTTTTGGTTGCATGGGTTTTCAACTGCAACAACAGATCTGGTCACCATGGGGATTTTCACATTGGGATGCTGTGCCTTGAAGGGAGGGTGATGTAAGGGGAACACCTACGAAGCCCTACGAACACCTATGAAGTTCATGAAAGTTCTTCAAACAACTTCAAACAGCTTTGTACCACTTTGTACTACTCTGCCCCTCATCTACGACTACACCCCCACTTTGACGATGTCGCCAAAGTTATGGAATGACCTTTGAATGCATTAGGACATAGCAGAACAGCATTCTGATGCACCCCTGGCGGTGCTCACTTCCTTAGTCCCACTTCCACATTGAGACTCAATTATTTTACTTTGTCACACAGTTCTGGATATATAGTCACACCCTCTGCAGGGGACACCTTAGACTTTTCTCTTCAGTTTTCCCTTGCAAGGTGTGTAGTATTTCCTTGTTTAGCTAGTTCTATCTAAACTTTGGTTTTCCCTTGCAAGCATCAAGCTCAGGCTCTGATCGTAAGGTTGCCCTTACAGTTGGGGCTAAAGTTGGGCAGCAAGTTGAGTTCAAGAGCCCAGCTTGCAAAGCCCAACTTGAAAAAGCCACAACTTCAGCCCCAACTTGACATAATTTCCTAATTAGGATGTTCCACTTTCATGAGGTTGCGGTTGTAGTTGGGGCTGAGTTGAGAGGTAAATTGGGGCTGAGTTGGAACTTGGGGCACCATAAAACCCCCTATTGGCAGGGAGTTTGGCTTCACCTGCAGACACAGTGCATATAATAAAATCATGCTCTGAACAAATCATTCTAGGACTCTTTTTATGTAGTATCATGCTTTAATTTCCCTCCTTAATGTATTGTGCAAGCTACAAATTGGGCAGACTTCAAACCATTTGTGAGGTGCAGTAAAAGTTTTTTCCCACATTTTCAAAGACCGCAACTTTGACACACTATAACTGTGCCTCAACAACTGGCAAAACTTGTAAATGTGGTTGTGTTTGTACTTTAATCTACTTTCAATGGGAAATCTTCTGCAAGCCATTCCTTGACAACCCTGCCACATTTTGGCATGATTCTGTAGTCTATCTTATACTAGGGTTGTTCACAGTAGACATTTTTCAGCCATTTTTAGCTCATTTTCAATCTCATTTTTCAATCATTTTTTGATTTTTGGCAGAGAAATTGACATAATAGACCGAAAAATGTAATGAAAAATGATATAAAAAATGTTTACCATGAAACCCCCAGAAAGCAAATCCAACAAAAATGAAGCAAGAATGCATTTTACCTGGTCTCAGGCAGTACTCAGCACATTCAAACTCCCTCTCAAAGGACTTGGTGAAAATATTTTCATGAGCTGGTCACTAAAATAGGTACCTCATCATAGCTTTTAAAGACATTGTTTGAAGTGCAGTATATGTATATATTCCTTTGTACTACTGACAGGAATAACTATGAAATAAAAAGAGAAAGTGGGTGGTCCATCATGTTGCACCGTAGTAGCCCCCTCATCACATCATGGTACATAGCTCCCTCGTCACACTGCTGTAACCCCCCCATCACATCATGGTAACCCCTTCATCGTGTTGTGGTAACCCCCTCATCACATTGTGGTAGCCACCCTCCTCATCGAGTTGTAGTGGTTCCCCATCACATCATCTCACCAGGACCCCATATCCACCCTGTGAGCAGTTGCTTGCAGTGGCGGTGGGGGGTGCTGTTGTCGATGGCCCTTGTTGTCATGGTTTCCTTCTTCATCATCAAAGATAGGGGGTGGTCTGTCAGCACCTGATCCACCCTGCAAGCAAGTGCTTGGAGCGGTAGGTGTCAGGTGCTAGGCTCTCACCCCCCCCC
>QMFE01002753.1:0-11608 GCA_003314665.1 Tricholoma sp. MG77
TATAGCCCTGTGCATGTAGTAAAGACCCTCAATGAGCAGAGAGACCCTCCTTCTCCCCTGTTCAAGGGAGGATGTTAATTGCATACTTAGATATAGGTGAAAAATCAAAAATGTATGTTTATTAACACTACATAACAATAAATAAGTACTATATACCAAAAAAAGCGAAGGGAAAAGGTCCACAGTGAGTAGAATAGCATGCTCGTCATTGGGGATGATGAGTGTGAGTTAGCCGAAGCTGTGGTGCATGTTGATGAACTGTGGGAGTTGGTGATTGTTGATTGATGATCGATGGAACAGGTGGTGGGAACCACGGCCCAATGCTTATGTGAGCACACTATATTAGGCTTACCTTGTTCAAGAATAAATCACATTTATGGAGGGAAATAACACCAGTGTTGGGTTTTTATGGAAATGAGCCTTATAATAGTGTGTCAGGCACCGGATCACCCACTATTATAAGACTGGGTTTGTGGGAAAGATCAGGTGGCCAATATGTGTGACGTGACAAAGTTAGGGAGTCCCACATGCCTAGGACTAGTCCAGATCTACAGTGGGGATGTCCCATGGCAATTGGACCTTCCCAGAGTATACTTGGTCTAGATACACTCCCATGGACTAGACCAAGCTGGCTCCTGGGCTTTCCCAATGGGATGTCCAGACCTAAGTTTGGGGAGGACCAGAGAGCTTGGAACTAGTCCCTGGTCTGAGGCCCTCTTAGGGTAGTCTTTCTTGGTGTGACAATCTACCCTAAGGAGGGGGTCAGGGGGGGTTGCCTGAAGTGCCCAAATCACTGTCGTACCTGTCAAAACGAAGCGAACGTGGAGCGAAAGGAGCGCCTCGTCAAGGAAGCAAATATTTGCTCATGTCGCGCAGGCCCAATGCCCGAGCCTGATGTGGAGATGGAGGATATTCCCAACCTTGGTGACGCTTCCGATGATGATGAGGAGGAGGAAGAGCCCTACACTGGTGAGGATGTGATGGAGGAGGATGACCAATTATTCACTGCGACAATACCTTGCGAAGCGGAATTCATTCGTGCATCATCGAACATCTCACAGCGTCTCGCTGAGGCATTCCACAAGAATACTCAACCGAAGACATTCCACGAATCGGTGCCCACTCACCTCCAAGACTTCGAAGACCTTTTCGTGAAATCTTCGTTCGATTGTTTGCCTGATCGGAAGGTCTGGGACCACGCGATTGAACTAATACCAGACTTGAAGGCTTCCAACTGCAAGGTGTATCCTCTCGCTCCGAATGACCAGGTCGAGCTGGACGAGTTCATCCAGGAGAACCTCGCAACAGGGCGAATTCGACCATCAAAATCGCCCATGGCATCGCCTGTCTTCTTCATCAAAAAGAAGGACGGATCACTTCGTCTCATACAGGACTATCGCGCACTCAACTCCATCATAATCAAGAATCGCTATCCTCTCCCCCTCATCTCCGAACTGGTAAATCAACTTTGCGGCACAAAATTCTTCACTAAGCTCGACGTGCGATGGGGGTACCAAAATGTTCGGATGAAGGAGGGTGACGGGTGGAAAGCGGTGTTTCGTACTAATCGCGGCCTCTACGAACCCTTGGTGATGTTTTTCGGACTCACTAATTCTCCCTCCACCTTCCAGACGATGATGAACGACATCTTCCAGGACCTCATCATGGAAGGCGTGGTTTGCGTATACCTTGACGACATCCTCATCTTCACGAAGGGCATCGAGGAGCATCACCGCGTTACGTGACTGGTTCTAGAGCGACTCCGACAACACGAGCTCTTCCTGCGACACGACAAATGCGAATTCGAACAAACGACAATCAAGTACCTCGGACTCATCATTTCGGAAGGGGAGGTTCGCATGGACCTGTCAAGGTAGCAGGAGTGACAGAGTGGCCTACTCCAACTACAAAGAAGGAGGTACAGTCATTCTTAGGATTCGCAAACTTTTATCAGCGCTTCATCGAAGGTTTTTTGCACCATGCGAAACCCCTCTTCGAACTCACAAAAAAGGATCGGAAGTGGAGCTGGGGAGAGGAGGAGCAACAGGCGTTCAACGAAATCAAGGATCGGATTACGTCTTCTCCGATATTGCGTTTTGCTGACGATTCCAAACTATTTCGCATCGAAGCAGACAGTTCCGATTTCGCGACAGGCGCTGTCCTTTCGCAGCAGTCGGATGATGACCTCAAGTGGCATCCGATTGCCTTCTACTTGAAATCGCTCAATGCAGTCGAACGGAACTACGAGATTCACGACAAAGAGATGTTAGCGGTGATGAGATTGCTCGAGGAGTGGAGACACTTCCTTGAGGGGGCACAGCGCAAGGTTGAGATTTGGACAGACCACAAAAACCTTGAGTACTTCATGACTGCGAAGAAACTGAATCGCAGGCAGGCGCGTTGGTCGCTCTATTTATCCAGGTTCGATTTCATAATGCATTATCGCCCTGGGAAGAGCATGGGTAAGTGCGATGCCTTATCGCGTCGCGCTGACCACAGTCTTGGCACCGACGACAATCGCGACATCACCCTACTCAAACCTGAATTTTTCGCAGCACGCGCCCTCGAAGGAATGACGGTCGAAGGGGCGGAAAGGGACATACTTCGAGAAATTCGCAAGGGGGTTCGAGATGGAAAGGGGGAGGATGCGGTGGTATTAGCGATGAAGGAATTCGACGAGTCAAAGGGCAAGATGCTGAGGAGTTCAGAGTGGGCGAAGGAAGGTGGGCTGTGGAGGTTTTGTGATCACATCTACGTTCCTCTCATCGCAGACTTACAGTGTCGGATCGTCGAACAGCATCATGACTCTCGAATCGGGGGACACGTGGGTCGATGGAAAACACTCGAACTTCTCATGCGCAGCTACTGGTGGCCGAACATGTCGCACTATGTCGGACAGTACTGCAAGACCTGTGATATGTGCCTGCAAACTAAGACGCAAAAGCGAAAACCATTCAGCGAACTACTACCACTCCCCATTCCCGAGCATCCCTGGGAGGTGACTAGCATCAACTTCGTCATCGAACTTCCCGATTCACATGGGTTCGACGCGGCCATGGTCGTTGTAGACTCAGTCACCAAGCGCGGTCACCTCATCCCTACTCACACGACGGTCACCGCCCTAGGCTCAGCCCGACTCTACCTCCAACACGTGTGGAAGCTCCACGGCCTTCCACGATCAATGGTCTCTGACCGCGGACCGCAATTTGTCGCAGAATTCATGCGCGAACTGTATCGCCTATTAGGCATCAAGGTTTCGGCATCCACGCCGTATCACCCTCAGTTGGATGGCCAAACCGAACACGTTAACCAAGAACTCGAACAGTACATCCGAGTTTTCGTCAATGAACGTCAGGATGACTGGGATACCTTAATGCCACTCGCCGAATTCGCTTACAACAACCACATTCACTCCGTGACGCAGCACACTCCTTTCTTCATCGACACTGGTCGACACCCCCGCATGGGTTTCGAGCCTCACCAACTTCCTTCGAAGGTCGAGGCGGTCAACGAATTTGCCAATCGCATGAAGTCGACGCTAGAGGAAGCGCACGCGGCTCTCGCGAAGTTGAAGGATGATATGGTGAGGTACTACAATCAACGGCGAACCCCTGCTCCAACATTCGAGGTGGGCGAAAAGGTTTTCTTGGACGCGACTGACATTAGCATGACTCGACCGACAAAGAAATTCGAGCATCGATTCCTTGGGCCCTATCCTATCGTTTGCCCAGTCAGCTCGCATGCCTATCGCCTCAAGCTGCCGCCATCAATGTCACGCATCCACCCCGTCTTCCATGTTGTTAAACTCATGCCAGTTCTGACCGATCCGATCGAAGGTCGACGCACACGACGCGCACGGCCACCGCCACCGCCGGAGATTGTAGGAGGAGAGGAGAGGCATGAGATAGAGGAGGTGATTGACAGTAGGTTGAGGTATAGGAGGTTGGAATATCTGGTCAGATGGAAGGGGTATGGACACGAAGAGAACTCATGGATCGCGGAGCGCGACCTTGAAACCCCTGATTTGATCGCGACATTCTACAAAACGAACCCCAATGCTCCTAAACGCATCAGTGCACTGGCCTTCGGATGGATGGGTTTCCGACCTCACTACCGACGTTTCATGCATCGGGACGCTGCGCCTTGAGGGGGGGTGATGTCAGGGGACCACCTGACGAGGTCTACAACTGCGCGCAACCTTTCGCAAGTACTCGCGACCACCTACAAACACTCGCGAACATCTCACGAACATTCGCGAACATCCACAAACACCTACGAAGTCCTACGAACACCTACGAAGCTCACGAAACACCTTCGAAGTACTTCGAACGACTTTGAACTACTTTGTATGGCTTCAGACGACTTCCTACCACTCCGCACCTCACCTACGACCACCCCCTGCACTTCGACGATGACGCCGAAGCTATGGGACACCGCTCGAACTCATTTAGAGATAGCGGAACAACCGTTGATGTGCCCCTGATGTAGGCTCGCTTCCCCTGTCTCGCTTCCGCATGCAGACAGGTTTATTTTACTTTGTCACACGGTTTCTTGTACATAGTCGCACCCTTGCAGGGAAACACCTTAGACTTTTCTCTTTGGTTTTCCCTCGCAAGGTGTGTAGTATTTCTTGGATAGTTAGCTTTATCTAACACTTTGGTTTTCCCTTGCAAGCATCGCATGATATTCGCGCTGATCGTAAGGTTGCCCTTACAGCTATGAAACTCATTCATTTGTGACAGTTACATGTGATGCAGACTAATGGGGTTGACTGCAGCTTATGGGTACTAGCTGCAATAGCAGCAACGTTACGCGGTTACCAAGTGACAGTGCTGCGGGAGGAGGATATGGTCGTGTTCAGGGCACTGCTATATAATTTCATTTCTCTACTGCCTAACACTATGTAGATGCATGTTCAGTTATAGAATTCAAATTACAAGGAGAACCAGTCCTGCTACACACTGTGAGATGAATGGAAATGGCCTCCTGTGCAACCCACTGCAGCCATAACTTTGCCATTGCGTGCTCCCAATGTCCATCCTCATAATGAGCTACGAAAAGCTTCCTGTTTCCCACTGCATGATAGCGTCATCCAACATCTCCTTTAGCACCTCGGTACTGACTTGGTGCCATGCATATTCAGCTTCCCTCAGCATTCGTAAATGTTGCCCATGCATGACACACTGTAAGCACCGCATATATTCAAGTTCTCCGTTGGATTCCGAAGGTGGCCCTGTGACATATGGTGGTTCAAGGTCCCAGCTATCTAAGCCTGTCTCATCGAGAAGGTCAGCGCTCCGTGCAGCATCCTGGAATAAGACTGATGTCATGGGCAGCTCAAGTTGGAGAGCTTCTGCTACCAGATCTTGCAAAAGCTCAGGTACCGGTGTTCGGATAGTGGATGTAGAGGTTCCTTGGTGGCCATGAAGTTTCTTGTAGGCAATACAACGCTGGATAACAATGAGTTCTTTAGCACTGTAGCCAGTTTCAACATGTTATACTACTAATATAAATGGCAGAGGACATACTGTTGACCTTGCTGTCACTCGCGCTGCCTTACTTTTGAAGCAGAGGCTCAATCGAGGACAGTGTATGATTTTGCTCATCTGCCCATGATATCAAGTATGAAGAAGCATTGAATTGCTTTAGGTTCTTTGAATGGATCTAGGTGGTTTCATGCATCCAAAAAATAAAATACAGCCACTCTGAATACATGTGGGTACTGTACTGACCGGCAGAATTATGTGCTCCTCCTGCACTTCTCCTTTGGATAGTACATGCGGAATGAAGTGAACAGTGAATAAATTGCAAGGAGGGCCGTTTTATTTGCAACTTGATTGGCTGCTCAAACTGGCTTCATATTGAGTGGGAATCCTTATTAGTCTGTATCTGTAAGGGCAACCTTACAATCAGCGCGAATATCACGCGATGCTTGCAAGGGAAAACCAAAGTTAATTATGTACTAAAACCTCGAAAATACATACACACCTTGCAAGGGAAAACCAAAGAGAAAAGTCTAAGGTCTTCCCTGCAGAGGGTAAGACTATGTACAGGAACCGTGTGACAAAGTAAAATAAACATGTCCGAATGAGGAAGTGAACCTGCGGAAGCGAGCCCATTGATCCGCCATCAGGGGTCGCATACCTAACCGCATCAGGCATATCTGATGGTTGCTGTGTCATTCGGAGAGTGCTATGAGGGAGCGTCGCATAGCGAGGGTGGTCATATCGAGTTGCGAACGAGTTGCGACAAAGTTCGCAAGTGTCCAAAAGTGGTTGAAGGTGTCCGAAGATGTTCGCGAATATTCGTGGGTGTTTGTGAATGTTTGTGAGGTGTTTGCGAATGTTTGCAAGTGTTCGTGAGTGGTCACGAAAGGTTGCGCGTGGTTGTAGACCTCGTCAGGTGGTCCCCTGACATCACCCGCCCCTCAAGGTGCAGTGTCCCGATGCGTGAAATGTCGGTAGTAAGGTCGGAAACCCATCCGTCCGAAGGCCAGTGCGCTGATGCATTTAGGAGCATTGGGGTTTGTCTTGTAGAATGTCACGATCAAATCAGGGGCTTCAAGGTCGCGCCCCGCAATCCATGAGTTCTCTTCATGTCCATACCCCTTCCATCTGACCAGATATTCCAACTTCCTATACCTCAACCTACTGTCAATCACCTCCTCTATCTCATACCTCTCCTCTCCTCCTACAATCTCCAGCAGTGGCAGCAGCCATGCACATCGACCTTTGATCGGATCAGTCGGAACTGGCATGAGTTTGACAACATGGAAGACAGGGTGGATGCGTGACATTGATGGCGGTAGCTTGAGGCGATAGGCATGTGAGCCGACTGGGTGAATAATAGGATAGGGCCCAAGGAATCAATGTGCGAATTTCTTTGTAGGTCGAGTCGTGCTAATGTCAGTCGTGTCCAAGAAAACCTTCTTGCCCACCTTGAACGTTGGAGCAGGGGTTCATCATTGATTGTAGTACCTCACCATATCATCCTTCGACTTCGCAAGAGCTGCGCGTGCTTCCTCTAGCGTCGACTTCATGCAATTGGCAAATTTGTTGACTGCCTCAACCTTTGAAGGAGGTTGGTGAGGTTCGAAACCCATGCGGGGGTGTCGACCAGTATCAACGAAGAAAGGAGTGTGCTGTGTCGTGGAGTGAGTGTGGTTGTTGTACACGAATTCGGCAAGTGGCAGTAAGGTATCCCAGTTGTCCTGATGTTTGTTGACGAAAACTCGGATGTACTGTTCGAGTTCTTGGTTAACACGTTCGGTTTGGCCATCCGACTGAGGGTGATACGCCATGGATGCCGAAACCTTGATGCCTAACAGGCGATACAGTTCACGCATGAATTCTGCGACAAATTGCAGTCCGTGGTCAGAGACCATTGATCGTGGAAGGCCGTGGAGCTTCCACACGTGTTGGAGGTAGAGTCGGGCTGAGCCTAGGGCAGTGACCGTCATGTGAGTAGGGATGAAGTGACTGCGCTTGGTGACCGAGTCTACCATGACCATGGCTGCGTTGAACCCATGCGAATCGAAAAGTTTGACAATGAAGTTGACGCTAGTCACCTCCCAGGGATGCTTGGGAATGGGGAGTGGTAGTAGTTCGCCAGATGGTTTTTGCTTTTGCGCCTTAGTCCGCAGGCACATATTGCAGGTCTTGCAGTACTGTCCGACATAGCGTGACATGTTCGGCCACCAATAGCTGCGCATGAGAAGTTCGAGTGTTTTCCATCGACCCACATGTCCCCTGATCCTAGAGTCGTGATGCTGTTCAGCAATCCGACACTGTAAGGGCAACCTTACAATCAGAGCCTGAACTCGATACTTGCAAGGGAAAACCAAAGAGTTAGATAAAGCTAACTATACAAGAAATACTACACACCTTGCAAGGGAAAACCAAAGAGAAAAGTCTAAGGTGTTTCCCTGCAAGGGTGCGACTATGTACAAGAAACCGTGTGACAAAGTAAAATAAACCTGTCTGCATGCAGAAGCGAGACAGGGGAAGTGAGCACGCATCAGGGGCGCATCAACGGTTGTTCCACTATCTCTAAATGAGTTCAAGTGGTGTTCCATAGCTTCGGCGCCATCGTCGAAGTGTAGGGGGTGGTCGTAGGCGAGGTGCGGAGTGGTAGGAAGTCATCCGAAGCCGTATGAAGTTGTTCAAAGTTGTTCAAAGTTGTTCAAAGTACTTCAAAGGTGTTTCGTGAGCTTTGTAGATGTTTGTAGGACTTTGTAGGTGTTTGTGGGTGTTTGTAGAGTCTCGTTGAGTGTTCCCCTTACATCACCCCCCCCTCAAGGCGCAGCGTCCTGATGCGAAAAACCCTGTGTCAACCCAACCTGTCGTCGTGGTCGAAAACCCATGCGACCAAACAGTAGGGCATTGATACATTTAGGAGCGGTTGGGTGGGTTCTGTAGAAGTCCTGTATTAGCTTAGGAGCATCCAGGTCACCTTCCAAAATCCACGAATTTTCTTCGCGACCATAGCCCTTCCATCTGACCAGGTACCGCAGTGTTCTGCCCCTCATCCGACTGTTTATCACCTCTTCAATCTCATACCTCTTTTCTCCCCCTACGATGTCCGGTGGTGGTGGTGGGTGTGGTCATCGACCTATGATCGGATCTGGTGGGGCGGGCATGAGTTTGACGATGTGGAAGACTGGGTGGAGTCGTGACATGGATGGAGGTAGTCTTAGATGGTACGCGTGTGAACCGACTGGGTGAACGATTGGGTATGGGCCTAGATAGCGATGTGCGAATTTCTTTGAGGGTCTGGTCGTACTAATGTCCGACGCATTGAGAAAGACCTTGTTGCCTGCTTTGAACTTCGGGGCTGGGGTTCTCTGCTGATTATAGTACCTTGCCATATCATCTTTCGATTTTGCGAGGGACGCCCATGCTTCGTCCAACGTAGACTTCATTCGATCCGCAAACTCGTTGACAGCTTCGAGTTTCGATGGACGTTGGTTAGGTTTGAAACCCATTTGGGGGTGTCTACTGGTGTCGACAAAGAATGGGGAGTGTTGTGTAGATGAGTGGATGTGGTTATTGTATGCGAATTTGCCTAGGGGTAGGAGCATGTCCCAATTGTTCTGTCGTTCACTCACGAAAACTCGAATATACTGTTCGAGCTCTTGGTTAACACGTTTGGTCTGACCATCCGACTGTGGGTGATACGCAGTTGAGGCTGAAATGGTGATTCCCAGTAGACGATATAATTCGTGCATGAACTCGGCAATGAATTGGGGCCCTCGATCCGACAGCATCAATCTGGGTAGGCCATGCAGCTTCCACACATTCTGGAGGTAGTCGGGCTGAGCCCAGTGCCGTGACGGTGGTGTGAGTGGGTATTAAATGGCTTCGTTTACTCACTGAGTTGACTACGACCATTGCAGCGTCGAATCCATGTGCATCGGGGAGTTCGACGATGAAGTCAACGCTAACGACATCCCATCGAGCTTCGGGTACTGGGAGTGGGTGCAGTTCTCTGAACAGTTTGCATTTCTGTGCCTTTGTTCGAAGACACATATCACAAGCGTCCAATGTAACGAGACATGTGCGGCCACCAGTAGCTCCTTGAAACAAGTTCGAGGGTCTTCCAATGTCCTGTGTATCCCCCTATTTTGGTGTCATGGCGCTGTTCAGCAATTCTGTGTCGTAAGTCAGGGATCATAGGAACATAGATATGATCACAAAACCTCCATAGTCTGTCGTCTTTTGCCCATTCCAAACTTCGCAGTGTCTTGGCGCTCGATCCTTCCAAATCCTTCATCGCTGACAACACCGAATCTTCATTTTTTCCGTCCCATACCCCTCTTCGAATTTCACAAAGTAAATCCCTTTCAGCTCCTTCAAAAGTAATTCCTTCATGTGCGCGGACAGCGAAAAATTCGGGTCGAAGTAGCATGGTGTCATGGTTATCGTCCACACCATCACTGTGGTCTGCACAGCGCGACAGCACATCAGGTTTACCCATGCTCTTGCCTGGGCGATGGTGCATGATGAAATCGAACCTAGAAAGATAGAGGGACCAGCGGGCCTGTCTGCGATTTAGCTTTTTCACAGTCATGAAGTACTCAAGGTTTTTGTGGTCTGTCCAAATCTCCACCTTATGGCTGGCACCCTCGAGGAAATGTCTCCATTCCTCTAAAGATCTCATTACAGCTAGCATTTCTTTATCGTGAATTTTGTAGTTTCATTCGACTGCGTTGAGGGATTTCGAATAGAAGGCGATAGGGTGCCACTTGAGATCGTCGGATGACTGCTGTGAGAGCACTGATCTGGTCGCGTAGTCTGAACTGTCTGCTTCGATATGAAAAGCCTTCGAATCATCCGCAAAACGAAGGGTAGGTGAGGACGTGATGTGTAGTTTGATTTCGTCAAACACCGACTGTTCCAATTCACCCCAACTCCACTTTCGATCCTTTTTTGTGAGCTCAAACATTGATTTCGCGTGGTGGGAAAAACCTTCGATAAACCTGCGATAAAAGTTCGCGAACCCGAGGAAGGATTGTACCTCTCTTTGGCTCGTGGGTATGGGCCACTCTGTCACGCCAGCTACCTTGACTGGATTCATATGAATTTCGCCTTGGGAGATGATTAACCCAAGGTATTCAATCGAGGTTTGTTTGAATTTGCATTTATCGTGTCAAAGGAATAATTTGTGTTGGCGAAGTCGTTCGAGAACGAGTCGTGTGACACAACGGTGTTCCTCAATGGATTTCGTGAAGATTAGGATGTTGTCCAGGTAGACACAGACCACGCCTTCCATAATGAGATCCTGGAAGATGTCGTTCATCATTGTCTGAAAGGTAGAGGGGGAGTTCATGAGTCCGAAAAACATCACCAGTGGTTCGAAAAGGCCACGATTGGTATGAAACGCTGCCTTCCACTCATCGCCCTCCTTCATGCGAACATTGTTATAACCCCATTGAACATCGAGTTTTGTGAAGTACTTCGCTCCCCGGAGTTGGTTGACAAGTTCCGAAATGAGGGGGAGCGGGTATTGATTCTTGATCATAATGGCATTCAAGGCTCGATAATCCTGCATGAGTCAAAGAGAACCATCCTTCTTCTTGATAAAGAACACCAGGGATGCCATTGGCGGTTTCGAGGGGCAAATGCGACCGCTACTAAGGTTTTCCTGAATGAACTCATCCATTTCGGACTGTTTGCTAGGTGCGAGGGGGTAGACCTTGCAGCTCGATGCCTTCGCACCCGGGATTAGTTCGATGGCATGATCCCACACTTTGCGATCGGGGAGGCAATTGAACGATGATTTCACGAACAGATCCTCGAAGTCGTGGAAGTGTGTAGGGATGGATTTGTGGAACGTCGTGGGCTGGGTATTTTTGTGAAAGGCCTCAGCCAATCTCTGCGAAATGTTCGAAGTGGCTCGAATAAACTCTGCTTTGCAGGGGATCATTGCTACGAACACGCGATTGCCATCTTCGAGCGAGTCCTCCCCTGTATAGGGTTCGTCATCGCTGTCATCATCATCATCATCATCGAACAGACCGGGGAACTCAGGAACATCCTCCATATCAACGTCTGGGGAGGGCATCGGGCCTGCTCGACATGCTCGAATACAGGCTGCTTCCTTGAAGGCG
>QMFE01002753.1:11805-24534 GCA_003314665.1 Tricholoma sp. MG77
GGACCGTTTCCCATACTTCTGAAATACTGCCCACTTTGTTCAGCAACCCATCCACGTTGTACACTGGGATGGGCCGACTGAGCTGTTTAGTCGTTAAGTGATGTCGTCGCACGAAGTCGGAGCTAGCAAAGAGGTCGGTCGCGCCACAATCAAGTAGCGCGTTTGTCGAAAGCACTTCGCCAGTATCGATGGTCTGCATCGATATCGGGAGTTTGAACGAGTTCGCACTAGGGTTCGACACTACGATATAGCGTTCAGGGAGTCGCTTCTCCCAGTTTGGATGTTTCCGAAAACGATTTCGAGGGGGTGGGGAGGTTAGCATGACTTTAGGATCGTTCGAAGTAGTATCAGTCGAAGAAATAGAATTTGATTCGTACACTTCTTCTACTGACAACGCTGCGAAACGATTAACACTGGACAACGGTGGTGTACTGGTCACTTGTTGTCTGGGCCAAAATCCTCTTTCACCTCCTCTTGCGCCTCTTCATCTTGCTCCATCGTCTCCCTTACGTCGAGCGCCATGAACTCCTCTTGTGTGAAACCTTGTCTTTCTTCGAGGTCCATGTATTGGACATCGAAGCATTTCGGGCATTCAGGACATGCATGGCCTGGTTGCCCACAATGAAAATGCATGAGTGTACTCGTATCCTTTGGTCGGGTAGACGTCGAGATGCCAGGCACAGGGGGATTATGCCGTGATGGGTTCGAAGAATTTGCCATCAGCGGCGCATACCTCGAAATGGGTATGGGAGGGTTTGAAGGCCTTGTTGTTGGTCTTCGAAACACGCTGCCGCTGTTCAAAGTTGTTTCATGGTGTGGGGCAGTTTGTGAAGAAGCGCGAAATGCTTCATTGGTGATGCGGTTTTCGTCGCAGAGGGTCGCCCGGAGGTAAGGCAGGCCACGTGGTCCTGAATCTTGGGGTTAAGCCCTTGACGAAACTTTAGGACGATGTGGGCCCCTTCGAAATAGCGCGCACGATTGACGATTTCGCAAAAGTCATCGACATACTCATCGACGGTTCGAGACCCCTGAAAGTATCTCGGGGTCTCCAGTTCAGTCCTCAACATCTGAACCTCGTTCTTCGGACAGAATTTGGCAATAAATTCGATGACAAACTCCGTCCATGTTGCATAGGGTAGACTCCCTATGGCTTGGTAGCTGCACATTTGTCGATTGACAAAACATGCTGCTCGCCCACTCTTCATGAAGGACATGGCCCACATGACCTTTGAATGCTCATCTTCAAACTGATGGGGTGCGAGATTGAGGTATAACTTGCACGAATTGAGGAATGAACGTCCCTTCGCGCGTTCGCCCGAAAAGTCATTTGGAGACGCTGGTTTGATCAAATGTGTTCGACTCACGTTTGAGGGTTGTTTGCGGTGCAATTCGGGAGGAGGAGAGAGTGGAGAGCATTCGGACACTGGGTTTGAAACGCTGCCAGGGTTCAATGCACTTGGGAGTACGTTGACGCGGTCACGATCCATGTTCATTAAGAACAGTTGTTGCAGGGATTGGTTAATCCCTGCGATATCACTCTCGAGTTGCCTTCGCCAAGTGTTGGTTTCCTCTGTAGCCATTAGAACATTATATTGGATTGTGGAAAGGAAGTGGAGGGAGGATAGAAAGATTCAACCAAGCCGCGAGGAAGACTTCGAAAATGTACGAAATTTTCATGGTCCAACTGACTGACTGGGACAGCTTGCTACTCTCAGTCCACCAAAAGGGAGACTTTTCTTCTGTAAGGGCAACCTTGCGATCAGAGCCTGAACTCGATACGTGCAAGGGAAAACCAAAGAGTTAGATAAAGCTAACTATACAAGAAATACTACACACCTTGCAAGGGAAAACCAAAGAGAAAAGTCTAAGGTGTTTCCCTGCAAGGGTGCGACTATGTACAAGAAACCGTGTGACAAAGTAAAATAAACCTGTCTGCATGTGGAAGCGAGACAGGGGAAGCGAGCACGCATCAGGGGCGCATCAACGGTTGTTCCGCTATCTCTAAATGAGTTCAAGTGGTGTTCCATAGCTTCGGCGCCATTGTCGAAGTGTAGGGGGTGGTCATAGGCGAGGTGCGGAGTGGTAGGAAGTCATCCGAAGCCATACAAAGTTGTTCGAAGTTGTTCGAAGTTGTTTGAAGTACTTCAAAGGTGTTTCGTGAGCTTCGTAGATGTTCATAGGACTTTGTAGGTGTTCGTAGGACTTTGTAGGTGTTCGTAGGACTTTGTAGGTGTTCGTAGGACTTTGTAGGTGTTCATAGGATTTTGTAGGTGTTCGTGGGTGTTTGTAGAGTCTTGTTGAGTGTTCCCCTTACAGACACCGTAAGTCTGCGATGAGAGGAACGTAGATGCGATCACAAAACCTCCACAGCCCATCTTCCTTTGCCCACTCCGAACTCCTCAACATCTTGCCCTTCGACTCGTCAAATTTCTTCATCGCTAATACCACTGCGTCTTCCCCCTTTCCATCTCGAACCCCCTTGCGAATTTCTCGAAGTATGTCCCTTTCCGCCCCTTCGATGGTCATTCCTTCAAGGGTGCGTGCTGCGAAAAATTCGGGTTTGAGTAGGGTGATGTCGCGATCGTCATCGGTGCCAGGACTGTGGTCAGCACGACGCGACAAGGTGTCGCACTTACCCATGCTCTTTCCAGGGCGATGGTGCATTATGAAATCGAACCTAGATAAATAGAGCGACCAATGCGCCTGCCTGCGATTCAGTTTCTTCGCAGCCATGAAGTACTCAAGGTTTTTGTGGTCCGTCCAAATCTCCACTTTGCGCTGCGCCCCCTCAAGGAAGTGTCTCTACTCCTCGAGCGATCTCATCACCGCTAACATCTCCTTGTCGTGAATCTCATAGTTTCGTTCGACTGCGTTGAGCGATTTCAAGTAGAAGGCAATTGGATGCTACTTGAGGTCATCATTCGACTGCTGCGAAAGAACAGCGCCTGTCGCGAAATCGGAACTGTCTGCCTCGATCCGAAAAGGTTTGGAATTGTCAGCGAAACACAATATCAGAGAAGACGTAATCCGATCCTTGATTTTGTCGAACGCCTGCTGCTCCTCCTCTCCCCAGCTCCACTTCCGATCCTTTTTTGTGAGTTCGAAGAGGGGTTTCACATGGTGCAAAAAACCTTCGATGAAGCGCCGATAAAAGTTCGCGAATCCTAAGAACAACTGTACCTCCTTCTTCGCAGTCGGAGTAGGCCATTCTGTCACTCCTGCTACCTTGATGGGGTCCATGCGAACCTCCCCTTCCGAAATGATGAATCCGAGGTACTCGATCGTCATTTGTTCGAATTTGCATTTGTCATGTCACAGGAAGAGCTTGTGTTGTCGGAGTCACTCTAGAACCGGTCATGTAACACGGCGATGCCCTTCGTGAAGATGAGGATGTCGTCGAGGTATATGCAAACCATGCCTTCCATGATGAGGTCCTGGAAGATGTCGTTCATCATCATCTGGAAGGTGGAGGGAGAATTAGTGAGTCCGAAAAACATCACCAAGGGTTCGTAGAGGCCACAATTAGTATGAAACACTGCCTTCCACTCATCACCCTCCTTCATCCGAACATTTTGGTACCCCCATCACACGTCAAGCTTGGTGAAGAATTTCATGCCGCAAAGTTGATTTACCAGTTCGGAGATGAGGGGAAGAGGATAGCAATTCTTGATCATGATGGAGTTGAGCACGCGATACTCCTGAACGAGACGAAGCAATCTGTCCTTCTTTTTGATGAAGAAGACAGGTGATGCCATGGGCGATTTCGACGGTCGAATTCGCCCTGTCACGAGGTTCTCCTGGATAAACTCATCCAACTCGACCTGTTCATTCAGAGCGAGAGGATACACCTTGCAGTTGGAAGCCTTCGAGTCTGGTATTAGTTTGATCACGTGGTCCCAGACCTTTCGATCAGGCAAACGATTGAACGAAGATTTCGCGAAAAGGTCTTCAAAGTCTTGGAGGTGAGTGGGCACCGATTCATGGAATGTCTTCGGTTGAGTATTCTTGTGGAATGCCTCCGCGAGACGCTGCGAGATGTTTGACGATGCGCGAATGAATTCCGCTTCGCAAGGTATTGTCGCGGTGAATAATCAGTCGCCCTCCTCCATCGCATCCTCACCAGTGTAGGGCTCTTCCTCCTCCTCATCATCATCGGAAACATCGCTGAGGTCAGGAATATCCTCCATCTCCACGTCAGGCTCGGGCATTGGGCCTGCGCAACATGAGCAAATATTCGCTTCCTTGACGAGTCGCTCCTTTTGCTCCACGTTCGCTTCGTTTTGACAGGTACGACAGTGATTTGGGCAGCGACTCATCTTGACCTCTCCTGACTTCCAGTTGACTTCGGGATTGTGCTCGTGAAGCCAGGTGAGTCCTAGGATGACGTCCTGCTTTCCGATGCCAGTTACTGCGAAAATCGCTTTTTCGGAATGGTCACAATATCGCAGCATCATTTCGACAATTTTGGTGATGCTACCTGCCTCGTTGGGCACACCATCCACGTTGTAGATGGGGATGGGCCAACTTAGTAACCTCGTAGTGATGTGATTGCGTTTCATGAAATCGGAGTGCATGAATTGGTCGGTTGCTCCACAGTCGAGAAGGGTGGCGGTCGAGAAGACCTCGCCAGTGTTGGTGGTTTGCAATGCGACACTGAGCTTGAGAGAATTGTCGCTGATGGCTGACACAACGACGAAGCGATCAGGGAGGCGTTTCTCCCAGTTTGGATGTCGACAAAAGCGCGAGTTCCGTGAAGTTGTCGATGATGACAGCAACGATGTCGGTGTAGTCGCAGGCGCCGAAACAAGTGTCTGCGACGTTTGAACAGGGTGAAGGGGTTGTGGTACAGCTTGGGCATCGTTCTCCACATTATCAGTTGATGAAATGGAATCTGATTCAGTCATTTCTTCTACTGACAATACAGCAAAATGATTCTTAGTCGACAACGGATGTGTACTCATCACTTGTTGTCCATGCCAAAACCCGACTCAGCCTCCTCCACCTTGTCTTCTCAACCTTCCTCAATCGCGTCATCGTGCCCCTCATGGGCAACACAAACGTCTAGCGCCATGAACTCGTCCTCTGCGAAAGCCTGGCGCTCTTCGAGACTGAGGTAGCGAATGTCGAAATGCTTCGGGCAATCAGGTTGTAGGTGTCCAGGTTGGCCACATCGGAAGCAAACAATTGCTGTTGTGTCCTTGGGGCGTTGCGCGCTAGAGACACTTGGCACGGGGAGCAAACAAGGGGCGCTAACCAGGTGTGCCCTTGGGAACGTCGCGATTGGCTTCCGAAGAATGCCACCCATCGACGGCAGCATATCGGACTGTTGCGAAGTTTGTGGGGAGGATGTGAACGCGGTGTTCGTGATGTGATTCTCATCGCAGAGGATCGCGGCGTCATACCACTGTTGCGGAATTTCGTTAGAGGGGCGCCCTTGTGTGAGGCAGGCAACATGGTCCTGAATCTTCGCATTTAGGCCTTGACGAAATTTGAGGACAATGTGTGAGCCCTCGAAGTAGCGAGCCTTGTCCACAATCTCTCTGAAACTATCGACATACTCGTTGACCATGCGCAATCCTTGGAAATATGTCACGGTCTCAAGATCTGTTCGCAATTCTTGGCACAGAATTCGGTGACGAACTCCTGTGTGAACTCTAGCCATGTTGCATAGGTGAGGCTTCCCACCACATCGTACATTCGCATCTTTTGATCCACGAAGCGCGATGCTCGTTCGCTCTTCATGAACAAGAGTGCCCACATAATCTTCGCATGGTCATCAGCAAATTGGAGTGGTGTGAGCACGAAGTAAAGATTACACGAATTGAGGAAGGCGTGGCCTTCCGTGCGATCGCCCAAAAATTCGCTGGGATTCGCTGGCTTAACGCGAGTCACGGGTGCGTGCGATGTTTTCAGAGGAACAGGTGGTAGGTCGCATTCGCGAGGTGTGAGTGGCGAGGTCTCGGAAGTAGGGTTAGATACACTTGGTAATACATTTACATCTTCAGACTTTGGGGTACCCAATATCACCTCATCAAATTGGAGAGTCATTCGGTTTACACTTTCGGACATCCTCATGAACATTTCCTCGAGTTGCACCATTCGTTCGTCAGTAGTTTCAGAACTCATTGCGGTGATTTGATGAGGGTATCAAGGTTTAAAGGAGGTAGAGGGATAGATAGCTGATGTTGGCGACATTTTGAATGTGTGCGATGTTGGTTGCAAACTGTCAGAAACCTCGGCTACTCTCAGTCTACCAAAGAGGAGACTTTTCTTCTGTAAGGGCAACCTTACGATCAGTGCGAATATCACGCGATGCTTGCAAGGGAAAACCAAAGTTAATTATGTACTAAAACCTCGAAAATACATACACACCTTGCAAGGGAAAACCAAAGAGAAAAGTCTAAGGTCTTCCCTGCAGAGGGTAAGACTATGTACAGGAACCGTGTGACAAAGTAAAATAAATGTGTCCGAATGAGGAAGCCAACCTGTGGAAGCGAGTCCATTGATCCGCCATCAGGGGTCGCGTACCTAACCGTGTCAGGCGTATCTGATGGTTGCTGTGTCGTTTGGAGAGTGCTATGAAGGAGCGTCACATAGCGAGGGTGGTCGTATCGAGTCGTGAACGAGTTGCAACGAAGTTCGCAAGTGTCCGAAAGTGGTTGAAGGTGTCCGAAGACATTCACGAATATTTGTGGGTGTTTGCGAATGTTCATGAGTGTTTGCGAATGTTTGTGAGGTGTTCACGAATGTTCACGAGTGTTCGTGAGTGGTCGCGAGTACTCGTGAAAGGTTGCGCATGGTTGTAGACCTCGTCAGGTGGTCCCCTGACAGTATCGGTTCAAATCTGGGAGAAGATCATGATCGCGGTCCACTGTCCAAGTCAGAAGTCTAGACCATTTCATGCCTCGGTCCCTTGGAGGTGGTTAGATTAATTAAGAAACCGTGTCAGAAACAACCAATATGTGGATCTCTCCGGTAGTGAGGTAGTGATCATGGAACTCTCTGGTACTGGTTCATCCCTCATCAATAACCTATCTTGTCTCCCTTGTTCAAATGTAGCTGCAGGCCTGTGGCTCCCTATCAGAAGGAGAACCTGACTTCTGTGCTCCCTCAGAAGATGTCCAGCCATGATGGTCTTGAGAGTACTGGAGGCATGCCTGCCAGTCGCAACCTCCCCTTTATCACACTCTTGCATCTCTTTTTTTCGCTCCTTCACCATTCGGTTTCTCATTCAAGCACCTCCTGTGCCTCCAAAACCCAATTTCCTCCTCTTCAAAACCTCATTTTCCCCCTCCCAAGATCCTTTGAAAGCTGTGTTTTTCATGAAAGTTATATCTTGAAAGTCACATTTTTTCACATCCTCGTCACTTTTCAAACTCTTGTTTTTCCTCTGTAAGTATAATTACAGTATATCTATTCAATTCGATCTGACCATTATGCAAAGCCTATATCTTGAAAGTCATGTCTTTTCACATCTTTGTCTTGTATTCTTGCGCTCATAAGTGTTTTTCAGCCAAAACATGATTTATTTACTTCGATCTGACCATTATGCAAAGGTTATATCTTGAAAGTCGTGTCTTTTCACATCTTTGTCTTGTATTCTTGCGCTCGTAAGTGCTTTTCAGCCAAAACATGGAGTGCATGCACTGAAGTATCATAGTATTTCTGTAATGCATATCCCACCTGCTCCACTGATCCCCCAGGGCAAACTCATGGATGTCACACCCACCCTTGAACCGATGGCAGGAATGATGGAGGAGCAAATTGGTGGTGGACCCAGCCCGTATCACCTCTGCCCAAGTATCAACCTCACCCCAAATGCTTTGAAGGAGGCACACTTTGCAGCACAAAATCGCCGGACTGCATACCCTATGGAAGATTCAACTCCTCTTCCTAATGGACTAGATGATCTGGGCAAAGAGGTTCTGATGTCCATTTGTGCTGACAGTGATATTGAATTAACACCCACTGCTCCTCATCATGCCACATCACAACCTGCCTGCAGACCTCCCCAATCCAATCATGTCTCTTTATCTATAGATCCATTTCTTGTCCCCATCGCTCAGCCTCACAAAGGAAAAGCTAAAGAACAGCCGCTCCACATGCTTGGGCTTGGCCCACCTCCTCAAACAAATTCACCTTCCCCATCTTCTCTGTCTCCTCGACGTCGCAATCCACCCCCCAAGGCTATGAGAGGATTCAGTGATGGCCCATCTAACGTAGACAATGTCGCTGATGACAATGAAAATCAGTCTTCGCCCCATGGCTGGATCTCTAATCTCCACCATGAGCTTCTACATGGCACATATGAGCAGGCTGATGGAATTTTTCGCTGCGCTGCCAAGGAAATGAACCGGCCACTAAAAGGCATGATCGCCAATTACACTCAAAAGCATGGACAGTCTTCCAGAAAAAGTGACTGGAACCTGTACCAGCAGTTTTTTGCCTCTGATCCTGACAGGGAGCAATCCCGCGTGGATGACCTGCATGCATCAGGTGGGCGGCTGAGTTGGTTTCTTTCGACTACATAATCTAACATAAATTTCAGTTCATACCTGTTGGGAATCGTTCAAAATGCTCAAAGACTATACCGAAATTCTTGAGACATTTGAAGCCCTGCAGGCGGTTTCAAACAGCAACAAAACCATTCAGAAGCGCCGGTGTGTCTTTGAGTCACAAGTGAAGAAGGGGGTCAAATTGGTATGTACAATCCTGCCTCTAAACTGCTATGGCTAAATTTCTACCAGGCCATGGAGGCTGTACTTTACAGTCCCCCACCTAGTCCAAACGGAGTCCGAGCTGTCCGAGTGGAATGCTCGGAATTCCTAGTAAAGTCCTAGTGAATTCCTAATTGTCCAAGTGAAGTCCTAATTGTCTGAGTGGAGTCCAAGTAAATTCCTAGCTAGTAAATTCTGAGTAGAGTCCAAGTAGAGTCCAAGTGATGTCCTAGTAAATTCCAAGCAACCCCAAAATATCTCTAAGGAGTAAATTCCTAAGGGCCTTTTCGGTAACCGGTTAGGGTAGGGCAGGTTAAGCTGGGAACAGGTTTTGGAAAGTCCCAAAACCAACTGAAACCTGATCAGTCGAGCTGTGTTGTACTGCTGCTGGGCTGTGTGACAACCAAATATATATTAGTCATTTATTACCATTTCTCTACATCTTGCAACCATGGTTCTCACTGCTAGTCCCTCTAAGAGGCAGAGTAAGACCCCCTTATCTAGTCATCAAATCAGAAAACAGAAATACAAGAAGATATCAAGTGTAATGGCTACTATTGCTAGTGCTGTAACAGCAGCTGTTCATTCATCACAGCATGCCAACAAACGGGCTTTGCATACATCAATTCTTACAGGACAGAGGTGGCTTGAGGAGCTTCTGACAGGTAGCCAGCTAGTATCTTCTTTTTGAATATACTATCTGATTTATAAAAAAAATTATCCCTTATACAGGGCATCCTTCACATTTTCGGTGCCAGTTTGGAATGCAGCGCTTTGTATCCCAAAAATTACTCCATGAATTAGAACACAAGTGTGGACTGCACAACACAAAGCATGTTACATCAGAAGAACAACTTGCAATCTTCTTGCATATTGCTCGAACAGGGATGGGAAACCAGGAAATGCAAGAGCGGTTCCAATGAAGTGGAGACACAATTTCTAAGTAAGTGACCAACAGATTCATATAACTTTCCAGCACAGTTCAAGAAAATTTAAATTTAAATCATACAGATGCTTTCATCGACTTCTGAACATGGTTGTTTCAAAGGAGTTCTATGGTGCATATGTCACTCTCCCTCCTCCAAATGCCATTCCCGATGAGATCAAAAATAATCCTCACTTCTATCCATTTTTTAAAGATTGCCGTGGAGCAGTTGATGGGTCGCTACTTGATGCTTTTGTAGCTCTCATTGACATGGCTAGGTATTGCAGTCAGAAGGGTCGCATTTCTACAAATCTCCTTGCTGCTTGCCGCTTCAATCTTCTCTTCTGTTATCTTCTCTCTGGATGGGAAGGGAGTGCAGCTGATGGCTGTGTATTTGATGATGCACGCAGGACAGATTTTGAAATACCACCTGGGACCTATTATCTTGGGCTTGAGCTTTTTCACAGAAGCATAGTCCTTCTTAAGCTAGGAATGAACAACCAACAATATCAGTATACATGCCAAAAGTCCAAGAGAAAGATGGCAGTTACAGCAGCCCAACGATTTTGGCAACATGAGACCAACTTGGGAGCTCCACCAGTATGCATTTCAGTTTTAGCTAATGCCTTCTCGGCCTCTGTCCAAGCCGAAGTATGAAAGTTGCCGTTGCTGGTCTGCAGTCCACCTTCCTGCTGTTTGATGAGAATGTCCAGAAGAATTGAGTCACAATCCATGTTCCAGACACCTCGAGGAGGCATTTTCGGAGGAGTTATTAGGAAAAGATAAGAAGTAAGCGAGAAAATATAGATAAAGACAAGTAAAGACAGGCAGGAGGTCACAAGGGACACACTATATCGATGTAGACGAGAAAACATGCCTAACGTGGTGTGACACTATTTGTGACATCCTAACCTGGGCTTGATGCAGCTGAACGGTCTTTGAGTCAGGTTACAATACCTCAACTTGGCTATCTACATATTAGGAAGCTTAACCTGACCAAACCCTACCCTAACCGGCTACCGAAAAGGCCCTAATGAAGTCCGAGTGAATTCCTAGCAATCTACTGAATTTTATACTTATGTATGATGTCATATACCATTCTGACCGGGTTTTCAAGCTGAGTTTGAAAACGACCTTCCCATAGTCATGTGACCTACCATATTTGGAATATAGTGATGTTATATATCATTCTGACCAGTTTCTCAAGCTGAGTCTGAAAATGACCTTTATGTAGTCATGTGACCTAACATATATGGAACATAGTGATGTTATATATCATTCTGACCAGTTTTTCAAGCTGAGTCTGAAAATGGCCTCCAAATAGTCATGTGACCTACCATATATGGAATATAATGATGTTATCTATCATTCTTGAGTAAATTCCTAATGAAGTCTGAGTGCATTACTAGTAATGCATCACCTATCAAACATCCAAACATCCAAATATGTACAAATACTTTTGCAGACTCAAAGCAAGGCAGAACATTTGGTGTCATATTAGGGTAAGTTGAGGGGAATTTTTCAAACTTAGCACCATAGCTTATGATGTCATCATATGTTGTATACAAAACCTTGCAGACATCCAAATACATACAAATACTTTTGCAGATTCAAAGCAAGACATTTGGTGTCATATTAGAGTAAGTTGAGGGGAATTTTTGCAAACCCAGTAAAATATCTTATGGCATCATATGTTGTATACATAATCTACAGACAATCAAATATGTACAAATACCACTTTATAGTACATGAAGCTTAGATTAAAAACATGAATTAGTCAATATTATTAGCTGTGTCATCTCCTTCTTCATCCTTGTCATCCTTCTCTTTCTCAAGACCATTATCTTTGTTTGCTTGTTTCTCAATCAGCAGTTTTGTGTGAAGAAATAGCATGACATGTAAGAACTTGGTAAGAACCAGTTAAAATTACTGGGTGTCATTCTCTTCAGAATTGATTCAAATCCACCCAGCCAGGCATTTAATTGTTCACATGCCTGTATCAATTTTACAATTAGTCACTTTGATTATCTACACCTCAAGTACCATACCTGAGTATTAAAAGCTCCTTTATAGTATTGCTGACCTTCTCTATCAGTATCCACAACAACAAGATTTGGTTCAGAGCCATTTAATGGTGCTGGATTACACCATTTTATGCACAGATAATCAGTGGCATGGTGATTGATGTAATGATATGTATCAACAATAAAGCATGTTTTTTTTTCATATTCTGTCCCAGCTGCCACTGGTTATGGCTGTACAAAGTACCAAACAAGCCTTGTCAATACAAGTAGTCTGGCCATGACTCTTTAGTTGGATAAACTGACTCCAGGAAATTTAGAAAAACAGATATTATTAAAAGATCTCTGCTCAATGGTCAAGATGACAATATTAATGTTGCCCCCCTATTGTAGAGGGGGGCACAGCTAACTACTTAATAAGGAAATGCCACCACCTTGCTGGGCATCACGTGGACTCGCTTTGCCTGTAAGTACTCGCCCGCAACAGCAGGTGGGGGTGTCCCCTTTCCTCATCCCTCACGCCTTCCCTCTTCCTCATCTCTGCTGTTGTCCCCTCATCCCGCCGTCCGTTGTCATTGTTGTCCCCTCATCCTGCCTGTCCCAGTTCCCATCCCCTCGTTCCTGTGTTTCCCTCCCCTTGTCCTTTTTTTTCTGCCCTTCCCGCCCCCTCGTCATCAGTAGTACAAGTTATCTGAAGAAGAAAAAAGATTGTTAGTAACAAAAATAATGAAACAAGAAAAGAAAAGAAAAAAACCTAGGGCCCAAGAGACGTCATTGACGTATCTTGGGCCTTTTTAGTTATTGCCGTCCCCTCGTGTCGCTGTCCCTTTGGTGTCTCGGTTGTCGCCCCCTCGTCCCATCCCAATGTTATTGTTGAGCACCCACAGTCCACCCTGCAAGCAGGGGCTCGCAGCAGTGGGGAGGTGGGTGCTGGGTCGCCTTTGTCATCCTGTCATTGTCATGAATAGTTTTAATTAGGCCCTAAAATGTTTGTTAGTAAGGTAAAAATGAAATGAGAACAAAAAAACTTACATACGGCCCAAGAGACGTGGACGTCTCTTGGGCC
>QMFE01002756.1:0-14516 GCA_003314665.1 Tricholoma sp. MG77
TTCTGTTGGGTACAACGTAAGTGTTTGTCTGCCAAACCTCGTAACTAACTGTTACACGGCCATAATTGTCTGAGGTAGGAAGTAGAGCGTGTTGGTTAAGTGGATTGTCTCGAGGTGACTGCTTGTAGCTGCTGGTTGAACTGCTGGAGGGTTCAAAAAAGTGTAAAGGTTTGGATCCTGTACGAGAGCCTTTAGGTTTACAAGTACCCAGAACCGGTCCAATCGGTGGTATTCTGTTACGAACCGAAATACGTGACGCGAGGACGAGCGGGACGGAGCGCGGGCACCACGCGCGCAAGCGGCGGCAGTGCGCGACGGTCTACGGTCGGCGGTCGGACTCGGCTTCAGCTACACGAGTTTAGTGAACTGCGCCTCCCTGCGCTACTAGCGTGTCCGTTATTTCAGATAAGGAGTTTGTCGCGCGGACTAAGGGAACTGAGAGCGAGAGCGTGGAAACGTTGTTGATTATTAGACTAAGGTTCTACACGTGCATAGCGAAGTACTTATACATCTAACTAACGGAAGCGGCACGTTCCTAAGCTACGAGACCATGTGGAGCCTAAGGCTAAGAATACGGGATAGGGGTGAAGTTTCATACAATTGGAAATGATAACACTAAGTATAGTTCGGCAAACGGAAAGACGGGACACCAGCGAGAATTGCAAATACAAGAGAGAGATCGAATCTTGGAGATAGCTGTTAGGGCAGAACGAGCACGGAACAAGCGCGAGGCATCCGCGGGGCTGGTGGGGTCAGAGAGTTGAAGCACGCACGCGTTGTAGAGGCGCGGACCGGGGCACGCGTGTGTCGCGTGTGCGCGGACAGATGCGGACGAGTGCGCGCATCTGCGCGCGGGTGTACGGGAGTGCGGAACGAGATGAGACAGGAATGGGAACAGGAATTGAAAGTAGGCAAGGGACAGGGGTGTCAGCGAGGGGTGTGTGAGCGATCATAACATATTCCAGGTATACGTAGTGAGGTAAAAGCTAGAGATTACATAATCATCAAACAACAAATAAATGTAGTGGGTAGGTAAACAATAGCAAATACTACCTGTTACAAAAAAGGACCTAGTATCTACTAGTAAGTCACAGTCACTAGTGCCAGTGCGGGTTAACTTTTCCAAACGAACTTACTCACTGGCCAGTACTACTAGCGGCTCTGCACTGAGTGGTTCAACGACTGCAATCACCAAACCGTTATCCACTGATATTTGTTGGGGTCTCCAATCATTGAGACTGTGTCAGACAATATTGGCTCAGTGATGCCATCACTGACCTGGAATCGTGGCCCAAAAGGTTGTTGAACTTCTGAGTCTGAGGAGTCCGAAATGCACTGGCAGTGCCATGCTAGGAGTCAGAAATGACTGATACTTAGATGATTGAGGTCGAAATACATGGGTGGCATAGATGGGAAGGGGCATGGGGCTAAAGTAACCAAATGAGAACAGGTTGGTGGTACTATGGGGGTACTAAGATAGAACAAAAGCTAGTAACGTCTCTGAGTCACACTGCCAGCAAGTAGCAATATGATAATTGAGAGAGACCACTGCAGACTCCTGTTGGTCGTGGTGGTACTCCTAGTTTTGTTAATGTTGTGTGTTTGGCTTGAGCTAGAAAGTAAAAGAAAGTCATACCCATTGAAGCTGTAGAAAAGAAAGCCTCACCAATTGGTGAACTTACCTGGGCACTCTTTGGGTAGCCAGTGCCAAACTGGATAAACTAACACAATCCTTAACATATAAAGGAATTTGCCAGCATAAAACACTGCAACATCCCTGAGACGATGGAATATATGCTCACCTGATCTAAATCACCTGAAGGGAATATGGGATATAACTAAGTAAATGTGGTCCCAGAAGAACCTCTTGGAATGGAGGTGACAACCCTGGTTAAGCAACATCTGAACTTGAATAAGCTGTGTGCTCATCGAGTTTAAAACTGACAAAGGAAAACACACCTGGAGCAAACAGACTATGGAAAATTGTAGTGTCTGAATCTGCTCATCTGATCTGGAAATTGCAATGCAAAAGAGTGATAATTGGAAACAATAATATTTTCTGTGCTTCAGAGGAGATAGTAAACAGATGGTACAAAAAATTTGACTACCACCTAACAAACTCGAAATACAGTGAGAGGAGTCTAAAGACCAACCCAGACATGGAAAGGGGCCCTTGAGAATGAGGAAGACCTCTCCAGAAACTGGAGGGGTAAGTGGGCTTTTAGTGGGTGGGAGTCGGTTACATACATAGGTGTCCAATCTGACCCGACACATGTTGAGAAATGCATGACTACAGCTAGTACATCGATGTAAAGTCTTCAGGCTCTTCGATGACCTCATCCTCATCACCATCCTCTATGTCATCCATTTCAATGTCGTCCCAACCTTCCAAGTCACGGTCTTCTAAACACAGCTCTGGGTTTTCTGACTCATAACCCATGTCACTGCCTCTGCATTTGGCTTGTGTAAGAGACTCTCCCAATGCCTCCTGCAGCTCCATATCTGGAACCTGGATATCCTGGGTGTCCTCAGCCAGATCGGAAACACAGCCTGAGGTGGATGCTGACTGATGTGCATGAAAGTGGCCAACACTAGCCCCCAGTGGTAGCGCACAAGGAGATCCTGGTCTGAGATCCTGGGGGGGTATAATGGAATCAGAACTAGCGAGTAAGTAATGAACCCACTGGCCAACAAAGTATTGATTGTAATCTTTACTGTCCTTGGCACAGCATGAGATACCAATCCCATCCTTTTGTCGTTTTTGTTTTGCAAAGGCTGGTAGGATGTGGCACCCATGCAGGACATTTTTTGGATCCACAAAACCAAAAGAATAATTATTATTCATAGGAGGGAAGTGGACTGAGTCCAGCTTGGAAGTACTAGTACTCCATCCTGATGACCCTGGGTTAACAACCTCAAGCCATTGCACCCACAAAAAATCAAAGCGGCGAGCTTCAAAATCATGCATGCCAGGCCCAGTATAAATCACATTTGCGTGATATGCACCAAGGACCCATGCATACAAGAAATGATGCAGATTCAAAGAAATTACAGCACCTTCTGCATTATCAGCAAGAAACATGACATTGCAATGAGATGTCCCTGGGTTAACAATGTCAGTTCCATGCTGAATGTCATAGGTGGTTGTTATGATCCGTAACTACCCCCCTCATTGTCATGCATTTTCCTATGCTCCCCATGACATCTGTCACACCTGTGACTATTCCCTACACCCCCTAGAACCCCCTTGCCAATTTACAAGTCGTTCCAGCTAGCGCTTTGCTCTCTACACGCTGCTACGCTCGTGTGAGCACTTCTGCATCATCACCGTGGTCAAAGCCCATCTGTCCGCGATCTCCGCACTCCCGCGCACCACCGCGCAGTCAAGCGTCATTATGCGCACCCCGTGCACGTGTCGCGTGCTGCGCTTCCGCTTCCACATGTCTCCCGAGCTCCCTGCACCTCGTGCATCCGTTTTTGTGCAATAACCTTGTTTCACATCGCAACCCACATCTATTCTTGTGCGAGCTATTTCTGTGTGCGCACCATGCGACTCTAGCATCATCTGATCCGCTCCGCTGCGCTCTTGCCTCGCACATAGCACTTATCCTGGGTCATGTCATGTGCAACCAAATTTGCAATCCTTATTTCAAGTCCGTATTCTTAGTTCATCTCGTTCATTCATTTGAAATTCATTCACTACTATTTCAATTATGTTCTTCCATACCCACCTTACATAATCGCGGAGCGTCGCGCTTCCTTGCGCTCTCGCGCTCGTTAAATAGCTGTAGCTCCCACTCTTATCCTTTAGCTTTGTTATCAACTTCAACACAACCCTGTTTTCCGTTGTAGCTTAACTTGCTCGTACTTTTGTACTTGTCTGTTACTTGTGTTGTCCGTGCGTGTTCCCGCGTGTAACCGCCACAATACATCCATCGTTAAACTCAGTCACATCCGCTCTCTTACTCTTAGTCATCCTCTTCACTTAATTCCAAAATACGGGCTCATCACTAGGTCAGGGCGCAACCGGCCTGCTCTGCATGGTTGAAGCCATAAGCCCATATGTCTGCCAGTTCCTTGAAGCTGTGTATGTTCCCCTCTCAGACGAGTAGGCTTACATTCACTACAGCTTCGTCTGCGAGCACCTCTGCATCCGCTTTGCTCCTCATGCTTTGCTCAATCTCGCGCGCAACTCCGCTCATGTCTTCGCACTACTGCTACACGTTCCGCAACTGTTCGTGCTTGTTCCCCCGTGTGCATGCGCATGCTCCCATGCTCGCATGGCAAGCGATACATTCGTTGCAATCTGTTCCTAGCTTGTGTCACCTTGCGTGTCTGTCCGTCCCCTTATGCACATTTCCGGTTCATAACAGTGGTGAAGTGGAATTGAATAAGCTTGTGGTGGTATATGCAGTTGTTCTTCAAGAATACGAAATTACATGCATTTCCATCAGGGTTATGAAATGGTCCAGTACCCAACCCTACTCCAACACTGGACAGCTCTGAAAGCTTGGAGAAGTGCCATTTGGATTCGAGGAAGTAGATGCTTTCTTAACTTTGGTAAAAAGTTCTGCATCAGAGGGGTTAGTACAAATCAGCAGAAGCAGAATGCAAAGACTGCTCACCTTGATTGCAGGGTCACCTTCATTCTTTTGCAGGAAGGTTGGTATGTGCACAGGTCATTTCTGTGACTTTCCCATGTTGTACTGTACTCCAGGATCATGTGTAACATCCTCTGGCTCTATTTCAGAGGGCGAGCCAAGTCATGGACGATTCAGCCTCTCGTGGATCATGCTGATATGGCACTCTCGTCACTCAACCCTTGATATTTGCTTTATTGATTGGCCGCTAGTCCGAAGTGACCGAGTTTTGGATGTTCGGTGCTCAAGCTCGCTCTGATGTCCACAGCGACAGTAAGTGGCATGATGCAAAACATCATATAAACACTTACTGGTTGAGTGGAATATGAGTCAGTTGTACTGAAGCATCGGATGGTGTCAATGTAGTCACCGAGCGCATGGTACTTATAAGTCATCAGATTAAGTTTTTTCTGCTTCCGTCCTTTACTACTGGGTGCCATAGGTCTTTTTGATTCAGGCACCCCATTAGTCACAGATTTCTCCTGACATCATTGCCGAGCAGCCCGCTCACGTTCCAACTCTCAAGTCTCAAATGCTGTGCATGTCTTTTCCTCAAATGTGCATAGGCTGTTTCCCAGAGATGTAGTGACATGGGATAAAATGTCCAGAGTCAGGTCTGTCTGCATGCGGAGCTTGGCAAGACCATGCCAGTAGGCTAATTCAAATAAGAGCTTGAGGACATATGTATTGTGGGGTTCAGGCAGAAGGCCATCAAAAACGGGTATAGCACACTACGTGAACGATGTTAGTCAAGTTGAGAATACTGGCAATAACACCCACCTGTAACATATCCTCATAATCATGAGCAGTCATATTTTTCAGCTCTGACCGGTTCGACCTTATTTTTCTCATTCCATCAACCCCGAAAGGAGGTATTTCTCGAAACCTAATGGAAATATCAGTACCAAGCCTTCTGAGGCTTCAAACACTGCTCACTGTCTATCCAGTTCATGCTTGAGGCCTTCATTCACACAATCTAGAATGCATAGTAGATGTATAAAAACTGCCTTCCAGACTCCAAGCTCAACCTCATGCATGAGATCCACAGCAAGCATGCCAAACATGTTGAAACCAAATGGCACTAGCTTGCTTGAAAATGCATTCTAACAAAGCACGAGCATTGAAATCAATTGTCGTAGAAAAGAGAAGGCACATACTGCTGTTGGAACAAGAGAATCTTCTTGTAGGAGAACTTCCACTGCCGAACTATCAACCACATAGCCCTTCTCATATATCTTCTCCTGTGCCGTCTCAATGCGATTACACTGTTTTACATTGTCAATCAGGGCCAGAGTCCTGCACTGTGCCATATCTCAATGCATCCCCATGTTGCCAACACAATCTAATGGTATGAGACAGCGGGGGCAAGGGCACTGACTGAGGTTATGAATGCTGGCTATAAGAATTCTGTGAAAATGCTAAGTAATAGACACCGACATTCAAAAAGTCTAGACTTACTTCTCCTTGTAGTCCACAGAGTATGTAAATATACAAGGGTAAAAATGGCACCAAATGCCATCGCAACAGTTAATCACAATTCTGTGCTCGTATGCTTCCAGGAATTTATCATCGAGGATGATCGCCCATTGAGCATGATAGACTTCTCGGTGACAATGGGCCATAAATATACTGCTTGGGCCCTTTCCACCCAGATGCTCCATGGCGAATGCTTTAAATGCATCTGGGAGCTGTCATCCAAAAAGGAATAAGGATCACATACTAGTACAAAGTTAATGAGATCCTACCCACCATTTCCAGGTAGGCGATGTGCTCAAATGCTTGACAGGAGGGCTTTGACCTTCTGTCCTTTGACTCATTCCCCATCGCAAGATAAATCGGCCATAGTTTAGCAGTGCTGAATGCCATGAGCTGAGTGCCATCAGAGGTGAACATAAGACCAACAACAACCCTCTAAAGATCACATCCTGGTTCTCTGGGAGATTCCTGAAGGTTATGGTGAGCCTTGATGATGTTATGTCCCGTGCAACCACGCTCCATAACCCCTACCCGACTCCAGATAATCATGTTAACATTGTTCTGTAGGTGCTACGCCTTCGCACATCTGTGCGCACTCGAGTGCAACCCGCGCGCGTACGTCCGCACATGGAGTGCACGCTTGTGCCGCTCCCTCACGCTCGTCTCGGTCATCAATACTACCTTGTTCCCATGCCATCGCAAGTCCATGTGGTATTACCCCCCTCGCTGAATGATCTGCGCATCCCAATACATTTCCGCATGTGTCCTCTTACTTATTCAGTGTTATCACACTCATGCTTTTATTATCCACCCTCCTATTCGCTTGTCACAATTCTTTATTTAAGTATGGTTATCCAAGCTACGCCGCTCCGCGCATGGAGTGCTGCTCTTCCTACATAGCTTAAATACAACATAGCTTAGTTCCTTGTAACTCACTTGTTAATCAAAAATCGAAAACCGACATTGAATGCTTTATTCCCGTTCTCCCGTTCTCATTAAGTTCATCTCTTGCCGCAACCCGCACACGCTCGTCTATGCTCATCCGCTCTACTCACGCGCCACTCTCGCGTGTATGTGCACAACCGCCACAGTTCTCGCTACGAAGTTACAGTCCACCCAGATACCGAACAAGAGGCGCAACCCTATTGGGAAAGTGGTTGAAGCCAAGACCGTGTGTTTAGCATAGCTCTGCATCCGCCCAACATCAGCTAAGTCCTCAGTGCACGTTCCCACGCTGTTTCCCAGTACCGCTGAGCTGTATCCGATCCTTCCTATGACCTCGTCCTTCCCATGTTCCAGTTCGTAACAGATGAACACCTCTGAAGTGTAGAGTTCTCCATGAACTTTGACTGGTTCAGAAGCTTCAGTTGGTTGCCAAAATAGCTCATACGGCTCAAAATGGAGGTATGGATGGCTAGAGGGGCGCATAATTTTCTCCTTAATGATCAACACCAGCTTGCGGTGATGAAGGGTTCCTACATTGAACTCCTTTTGCCCAGGATGCAGTGACCATTTGTGGAATGGGACCTTGATCTTGATTGGGGTTTTAACCCAGTCACTGTTATCCTCCTTGTCCTCCCAGTCTTCATCATTCGAGGTGTTGCATGGCCAATCTCCACTCAGCTGCGCATCAATAAGCCGCCACTTTGTCCCTGAAACGTCCTCAGGTCTATAGCTTGGATGTCCAACTATCTTGATGAGATCTTGAAAGCCCAACTGAGTTTTCTTTAACCCACCATTCCAATACCATTCCCCAAGCAAAAATGACGATTGATTCAGATATAGGCAGTAGGAGTCAGCTGGATCACCAGAAAAAGTATCTGGGGATGTATCCACTAGGTTGTTGTGTGTTATATTCTCATTGGGGTTGTGGTCTGGGAAGCGAGCTGCATGATACTGCCGGAAAAGGCCAAATTTATTTCATGTGGACTTCAGCAGTTTCCTAAGATGGGAATAAATATTCAGGGGTTGCTCGGATGAGGGCGATGCTGATATGGTCGCTGGAGACATTGTTAGCACACATTCTGATGTGACTGGTTGGGGTGTTGGAGGAAGTGCTGCTGGAGGTTAAGGCAGTATATCCCGATAGCACTTGGGTAGTTGGTGATGATCCTGGCGAACCCTGTGCTCTGCCAGTGGTTGACCCAAGTCTTTGTCATTCATGGGGGTGCTCTGACAGGTATAATGGTCATCTAATAAGCAACAAGTTGCAGCAACATCATAAATCCCACCTCATCCTGCATGGCAAGTGCAACGTCATTTGATTCTTGTTTGACAGCTACATTTAGGTCCAGGGGTTTTTCCACAGTTGGGCTTTGCATTACTTCCATTTTTTGATGCTTCTTGGACCACCAGACCTCTTGAGCTTTGTCCAGAGCGCTAGAAAACTGTTTCTTTGTCTTCTGGCAACTACGTTTGTGGAAAGTATAGGCCTGTGGTACAGAGAACATGCAGCTGCAAACACAAACTTCACACCAAGCTGGTGGCAAGTCCATGGCGCGGTACTAAAAATGGTGATGGCAGAACTTTGCCAACAATGCATTGACAGGAAGCCTCAGGGCTCAACACAAGAAAATGATTGCTGGATAGTTTTGATCAGCCATTATATAAGTTGAGGTGATTATGTATGAGTCACTGTTTTATCAATTAGCATTCCGAGGCTATAAATAACCGGTGAATCAAAAGGGGCACTACTACAAAGGCATTGTGTTAGAACAAGGAAATGTTAATGCTGAGGGATGGCTGAGCTTTCATACCTTTCAAACTTGCACTCCAAGAAGTTTCCTACTTCGAAACACCCCAAGCCATCAGTAGATGTCAACAATTGTAGGACCATGCCTGAAAGCCTTGTGTCAATCAGGCTACACTGGTCGTGGTCACACAAGTTGACAGAACCACGGTGTATTCTCCAGGACTGGAAAGGCTACATCTAGGGGGGTTACAGGGTTATCTGGCTATACTAGAATAAGTAAGGTTCAATATGTAACAGGTGCTAGTCAGTCTCTATATCAGGAATGAGACAGTGATGTAATCATAAGCGTCGAGGTACGGAATGTCTACATTGAAGTAATGTCAGTGAATAAAGTAGAAAGGTAATGGGGCCGACAGCAGGACCGAAGCAGGGTCTGATGGTGGGGCTGTGAAAATGTGTCAACATCAAAATGTTGACACGTGATGTTAAATAAAATAACGTCATGGTAAAATGACAGCAGTGCAAGAATAGCACTGCAGAAAAACGTCAGGGGCCGTGGTGAATAGAACAAGTCAAAATGTTGACACATGTCATTAAATAAAATAATGTCATGGTGGAATGACAGCAGTGCAAGAATAGCACTGCGGAAAACCGTCGGGGGCCGCAGCGAATAGAATGAGTCGAAATGTCGGATAACCCACGGGGTCCCGACATGTGAGGCAGCATAGCGGAATCCAAGTACATAAGGCTGGGTCGTCTTTCTGGGGCGCCAGGCTTACAATGCCTTTGCTTTGACAACAGACGATGGGACTGGAAGTTGGGGTCATGCAGGGGCAATGATAGTAAAACTGGACATTCATCAACAATAGAATTTTACAAGATATATGCATGTGATTATGGGAGTCAGGTAGGAATAACTGCAGCATGGCCAAATAAATGATAGAAAGTTTGCATATAAAAATGAGCTATGTGACCCTCGAGTTGTTCAACATCTACCTTGGTATACATATTATGTGAGGCCAGATCAGGCAGCAAAAGAGGCATCAGCTTCAGTCCATCCCAATCCCTCATTAATGCCCTCAGTGCCAGCAAAAATGGTAACCTTTCTTGCCAGTCATGAGCTTGCAAACCAGAATTTGCCTGCTGTACATTTGCCACAATGAGCGAAGGTATGTTGAAGCACTTCAGCACCATCATCTGCTGCTCATGTTTATCTTGGTGGGGTGAGCCTGAGGCAAGATTATCAAGGGCCAGAAGCTCAAAGCGGAAATTAAGCTCAGTCAATTCCCATAGAATTTTCTGTGCCTCATCAGCTGGCACTGTGGGAAAATGGTTGGATGTTGGAGGACAAAGGTCAATCTGAAGTTCATCCAAAGCATCTGCAAAGATGGCCTTGACTTGTTCATGTTGAGCAACTAAACTTGGCTTGTGGCTACGTGCTAGAAGCCCATCAAGAAGAAAATCACACCACTGTTGACCAGACAGGGGGATGCCAAGCTTTCCACTGAAAAAACACATAAGATGCAGGCAGGTCGAAATACATTCCATGTGGCACAGAATTTTGTGCGGCGAGCCTCATTGGTGGAGGCAAAAATCGCTGCCTCTGGAAATAGATACTGCATGCAATATGATACTGGGGCTTCATCCCTTTTAACTGCCCTCAATGCATCACACCATGCAAGGATTGGGAGTGGCATAAGGGGGCTCTCGAGCAAATCAAACTTGTCCTGGCCAGTTGGCAGATTTGAAGATTTCTGCTTGCTATCTGTTGTGGGCAAGTGAGATGGTGTAGGATAAAGTAAACTCTGGTCACTTACAAACAACTCCTTTTCCTTTACTTCTGCACAGGCCCTTACCCTTGCTAGCACCATGTTGATGGCTAATGTCCACGATGGCCTTGGTGCCCAGTCCATCTTTTAACGCTTGTGATCTTACTGAGGCCCCCGCTGTCCTGATGGGGACATATTCATTTTGCTGGTATTGAGGGCGAACAGATCCGGATAGTGCAGGAAGTTACGAGTGTACTGTAAAATGGCCTCATTCTTTTGAGTAGAAGTAGTTGGTCCCTGATATATAACAGGGTAATTGAAGCGGTGTGACTCAAAGCAGATCCCACTGTAGCACAGTACTGCAAGTGGGATGGCTGCAAGTATATTTGTTTGGCTGAGGTCTGAGGCCAGCCTCACCAGCCAGAATGGAAGACCTGCTTGGAAAAAGTCCTGGGCAATGTGAGTGTCATTGGTGAAAACACCAACACTATTGCAGTACTTTACTGTCCCCCACGTAATCCATGTGGACTCTGCATGGACTCCTAGTTGTGCACAGAATCCAAGTGGAGTCTGAGTGAAGTCCTAGGACAGTCCTAGGAGTCCAAGTAAAGTACAAGGACAGTCCGAGCAGATTGTAATTGGACAAATTTTACAACTAATTAGGCATGCTGTCTGAGCTGAGTCCTATGGTGCAGTTCACTCAGTCACCACCTAATTTGTGCAAACATTTTACCACTGGAAAAAAGACCCAGATTTCTTAGTCCTCTGGCCAAATGACATATTTTTATGCTAAGAAAAGATCCTCCAGAGGAATAATGATTTGGTCAAAAACTGAGGGAAGAAATTTTTTCATTTGAGCCAGATTGGCCACCCTACAAAAAAAGGTACACATATCAATCAAAAACTGTAGCCAATCACTCAGTCACCACTACTTTTGTGCAAGAAAATCCCTGTTTTATTTCTTCCTGGAAAAATGCTCCTTTTGGTGGGCCTTGGGTGGGCCGGAAAAATCCCAAAGAGGAATTAAAGTTAGACTCAATATTGAGGGAGTTTTTATTTCCACCCATCCCTGAATTTGTGCATGGCTGACAAATCAGACTATTTTACTACCCAGAAAACTAACTGCTGCATGTTCAGCCAAGCTGAGTGGCCCTGTGGGGCCACATTACATCAAAAGTACACTCCTCATGGCCTTACTTAGGCCCTTTTTGACCTCCCAAGCAATTTTGCATCTGCATTTGATGAGGCCAGCAGGTGCCTGACCCTAGGCTGGGGTTACAAAATTTTGAGCTTCAGTTTGGCCACTGCACAAATTAGGTGGTGACTAAGTGAACTACACCATAGCTGAGTCCAAGCTCTACTGGACTTAGTGAAATTTTCGCAAAGTGCACACAAAAGAATGTGTCAACAGCAAGAATTGAACCACTGACCTTAGCATCAGAGATCACATGACCAAGCACTCCACCACCTGAGCTACACGGTCATTAATAATGGCTAACATAAATGCTATTTACTTACAAACAGATACTTTTAAAAAAAGATTCTCTGCCACTCACTTCGAGTGACAGAAAAGATATTATAATACTATTATTAAAAACATTGCCCCCCTATTGTAGAGAGGGGCGGCATCTAATAATTAACAAGAAAATGCCGCCATCTCGCTGTAGAGCGAGACGGCGGCTGGCCGCGTGGATGCAGGTTGCCTGTAAGTCCCTCCCACCTGCCCCATCCCAGCTGTGCCCCTTTCTGCCCCACAAGCAGTCGCTCGCAGCAGCAGGTGGGGGTGCTGGTGCTGATGGCTCTCGTCCCCTCCTTGTCCCCTGTCCTTGCCATTGTCGCCTCCTCGTGGTCCTTGTCCCTGCATCCTCATCCCCTATAGTTTCATGAGTTGTGGAAAAGGGCAGTAAAACATAAGAAAAACTTACCTGGGGCCCAAACAACAATGAATCATCGTTCGGGCCCCATTTTGCCAATGACATGGCACCATGGCAGCTTCGTTGATGTGTGAGGTGGCCATTCAACGAGTTGGAGTGGTGGTGAGTGGAGCGGCGACATTGGGGGTGGTTGACATTGAGCGTTGAATATTGATTGTTGAATGTTGATCATTGAATTGTTGAGCAATGTTTGGTCACATTATCAACAATCACTTACCAAACTTGCAATTCACACACGGACCATCCCAAAGGCTATATAAACCCCAAAGATTTCACAGTTTTGATGCTTGGGGCTTGCCCCCTCTGACTTTGTAATGTACATAGCTATTATGTAGTGTAAGTAGTGGTTATGACCAGTTTAACCAGTCTTTGTATGGTTTTTTAGTTTTGCTAATAATGAATAACTGTGACCATAACTGATTGTGAATGGCTGTAAACCATGACCACAGTTGTGGTTACATCAGTTACAGTTCAGTTTGGTTTCCGGTTTTTTTCTGGTTCTATTGACTGGACCTTTACCCAAGTGTCAAGTTGGTGATAGAGTCTGGCTTAGCACCAAAGATTTGCATACACCATGACCATCTAGGAAATTGTCAGAGAAGCATGTTGGTCCCTACCCAATTTCTAAAATTATCTCACCTAATGTGGTAGAACTTAAATTGCCAGCATCATTCAGGATTGATGCACCAATTAATGTTTCCTGCTTATGACCTTACAAACCACCTACCATCCTGGGACAACAAATTATTCCACAACCACCTATTGAAGTTGAAGGTGAACCAGAGTATGTAGTCAAAGAAATTCTGGATTCATGGTTGCATCATAACAAGTTGGAATTCTTAGTAAAGTGGGAAGACTATACAGACAAAAATAATTTATGGGAGAAAGAGGATAATTGTAAGAATCCACAGCAAGCAATATGCAATTTTTACAATAAATATCCTGAAGCACCATGGAGAATTGGGAGGATGCAGTATAAACAATTGAAATTCTGACCATATCAAAATTTCACCACGCCTGATTACACAATAATCTCTCACCTGGAAGTCAAGGAATAAAAAGGGGGTAATGTTAGGAAACATATACAGTTGCCTATTATAATTTTTTCCCTTATTTTTCTGTATTTATTCAAGCCTGTTACACTTAGTTACATTCACTTATGCTCAAGTGCGTTCAATGACTGATCATGGGAAAAGAGTTCTCACACATCAGCAATTAATAATAATGTATGCACCTGTATGCACATGTTCTAGTGCAGTATTCAAATAGTGTATGATAGTCACTTAGTATATAAACCAATATATGACTAAGGGGCACAATAGTTGTGTTCTCTTAGGATTCCCACCATCATAGTGTGTGTGGAAATGCCTTAGTCAATCAACATTCTCCCATCACCCACCCCCATCAATTTTGATTGTCCCTTCTAAACTCAGTCATGTTCCCTTGTAGAGCCCACATGTGGATCCACAGGTGTTGGATTAGGTGTTGCCCTAACACAGAGGACCCTACTTATTTGCTGCTTATTCTCCTTATTCCTTGCTTAATTTCATTATTTTGTCCTTAAAATGATTTATTTAGGTAGGTAAAATCATTTTAAGGATAAAATAAGGAAATTAAATGAGAATAAGCAACAAATAAGTAAGGTCCTCTGCTTAATTTCATGCTTATTTTACTTGATGCACAATAAGCATAATAAGGAGACTTTAAGGAGGCTTAAGTCAAACTTGGATTTTCCTGATGTGTGTAGGGCAGGCATACACCATGTATTCCTTGTGTCAGGCATTGGTGTGCCCAGTTTGGATGTTTGTGTAGATATTACATAATTACAAGTTGTGCCAGTTCACTGGGGCACAGTAATACAGTTGACTCCCTCATACCCCATACCCCTCAGTGGATGGCCCATGGTATGGGTTATTAGGGGTTATGGGCTTGAGGGGATAGGCCAAAAACAGGTTCAAAAAATGATGAAAAAATCAGGAAAAAGCAGGAAATAATTCTATACTCT